>PVKS010017825.1:0-41252 GCA_004027875.1 Aplodontia rufa
AAAAAAAAAAAAAAAAAAGAAAAAGAAAGTTCAAAACAAAGCCAGGTAATAATACCCTTGTGGATTGTCTGCTGGCCTTTGCAGCAGATCTCTATCTAGAAAAGGGATACTCACAAGTGGTTCAACTCAAGCTATGTCAGCTGGTGTTAGAAAAGTTCTATAACAAAATGAAATCTATTTGTCACTGAGTCCCTTAGAGGCACCTTATCATTCATCCACAAAAAGTACCTGAAAGCTCTGCAGAAAGTCATCACTGTCCTTTCTGGACTCTCTTTCCCAACCAATTCAATTCCTTCTCAAGTGATGTGGCTTCAACACTGTTTTTATCAACCACATAATCATGCTCAGAAATGTACAGGACACTCCACCCTCCCTTAAAACCCATTAAAGGGTCTCCTGCCTGTGCTCTGAGAGGGTCCAAAGCCTGGCAGAGGTGGGAGCAGGGCTCACTGGAAGGTGAATGAGGCCAGTGGGACTGGAATTCAGGGGTGCAGTGAGGCCAGGGCAAAATCATCTAAGGGTGCAAGGCCCTGCACAGGGCATTAATGATACAAATATAGTGGAGTTCAGGTTCTGGTAGACAGAATGGTCTCTCCCTGTAACAGAGGACAGAGGACACATAGTGGCTGCACTGGAAAAAGGGCCAAATAGTGTGACTCTCCTGTCAAATCGGTGCTCTGAACCCCACCCAACCAACAGCTTCTGTAGGTCTTTAGAGTCTAACCTGTCTTGTGTCAATTTCCTTGCATATAAATGTGGAAAACACTACTACCTGTCCTCTAGTTGCTGTGAGGATTGCCTGAGAGGTATATACAAATTAATTACACATCCAGAAGAGTGACCAAATCATACATTAAAAGTTTGATACTGCCTGGCACAGCAGAGCATGCCTGTAATCTTGTCTCCTTGGGAGGCTAAGGCTGGAGGATTGTAAGTTCAAAGTCAGCAACTTAGCAAGACCCTGTCTTAAAATAAAAAATAAAAAGAACTGAAGATATAGCTCAGTGGAGGTTGACCCTGGGCTCAATCTCCAGTACCCACCACCTTCCTACAATAGCTTGATGCTGAAAAAACAAATAGCTAACTGTTTATAAAGAAAAGAAAGTCATGTTTCAGTGTGCACATAATACACCAAACATGCAGATAAGGAGAGCAAAGAATCTCCTTTAATGCAAATGCTTACTGGTAATTAGCAGTAGCTGAATTCATTATCTTAATTAATCCACATAACAATCTGAAGTGTTAGGCTTTTGTTGTCACTGCTGTTGTACCAATACAGCAGATTTAACTTAGAAAGAAGTCACTTGTCCAGAGCCTTACAGTTAAAGATTGAGATTTCTGATGCCAAAACATGGCATCATGGCTCTACTGTGCTGCCTGTTCTGTTTCACAGAACACACTGTCCATGGTCTGGGACATCTGGCAATGCTCTGCTGAAAAAGGAAAACGTAGAGGGAGAGGATGCTGGAGACACTGTCTTCGCTCTTCCTCCACTTCCTTTGTTTAATCCCAAAATTAATTCCTTTGTTTAATCCCAAGTCTGTGTGTATTCCAAGATGAAAGATTTACTTCTTAAGTTTTTCTTTTTTCTTCTTGAGAATTCCCAAGGTTCATAATACAGTAGCCTCAATGATCTAAGGGGCTATATTTTACTTCTTCTGAGGACACTCGTAATAAAACTTCATCAGTAAATCTTTTTGAGAAGGGGACAACGAGGGAACTGGGGAGAGGCTCAGGAATACGGCCCAAACATCAGAAGATGTAAGAGCTCTTGGTGTTTCATCTGGCCAAGCTGAGTCCTCTCAGACGTAAGATTTCATGTAAATGAACACCAAACAACACCAAGGGGAGAGGAAATGAGGAGGGAAGAGGAGGAAAGACAAATAAAAGGATAGACTGATGCACAGATGGATAGAAGGAAATAAAAAATGTGAATTCATATATTACCCCTGCTGTACAATGCATCTTATCTGAGTTAACATAAAACACAACAAATAGGCTCTACTAATTAAGTCTAAAAAGTTCTTACTACATTTTTTATGCTTTCCAGGGGACTATTTTAATAGTCCCTACTGTGATTTTTCATTGGTTGATTCCTTATATTAGACCATAAACAGCAGGGCACAGTGGTGAACACCAGCAATCCCAGTGACTCAGGGGGCTGAGGCAGGAATATCACAAGTTTAAGGCCAGCTTCAGAAACTTAGCAAGACCCTTTTTCAAAAATAAAATTAAAAGGGCTGGGAACATAGCTTAGTGGTAGAGTACCCTTGGGTTCAATCCCCAGCACCACATTAAAAAAAAAAAAAGAGAGAGAGAGAGCCTAAACATTAAAGGCAACAGAATTAAACTTAAACGAATGTGTACACTCATTGAGGACAGGGTTATCTCACTCAGTGTTGCATCCTCAGCACTCAGCAAAGGACAGTCTTTGAGCAAACACATGCAACCTATCGCATTATTGCAGAAGAGCCATGCATTCCAGGGGCAGCCCTGCGAGGGGCATCTTAGATGAAATGCCTGAGGAGGAAGGCTGTCGCTGAGGACTGAGTCCAGGTGTGCTCGTAAACCTTCCTGAGATGCTCACTCTCATCATTATCTTGGTACTTTAAAAGGCTGACCGAGATGACCAGCTGCAAACGCGATGGGATGGTTGGTGCTATCTCCCTGTGATCGCAGGAGCCATCTGTCTTTGCTTAGAGAAAGTATTTATAGCAGAGACACTGATATGGTGTCAAGACCAGGTTCCAGAGACTTAACTCTTCTACAGATGGCCAAAGTATCTGCTGGCCACACAACAAAGAGGGCACAGAAATGCTAACGGGGAGGGCGGAGTGGAACGCAGACTGCACTTTTCCCTGTTCCAGAGCAGAGTCTGCATCACGTAATCTCGTGGGCAGAGTACTTTTGATACTGTGCCTCAACACTTTGTACGCGTTCCTTTCATTAAATCTCATTTTTGTTTGTGGACTTCTTGCTGGCTGGATTCAATCCCAAGACCTGCCCGGAAAATAGGACCCAGAGAGTCAATTATGTTGCTTGTTCCATGTTGAAATTTGGAGGGAAATAAAAAAAGGAAAAAACAGACCTTCGTTGTGGGAACAAGGCTTTACTTGTTAGAGCACATTCCATGCCCCTGCTTTTCTGTCTCACTAAACTGACAGGCCAATCCATCTTCTCATGAGTCTAACTTACGGGTTATGATGAGATATGTGAGGTTAGGAAATAAAAGCTATGTCCCATCCCTCATTTTTAAGTGGTGCTTATCCTTCCAAGAACAATGGGATTTATGGTCTCAAGAGGCAGAACTATATATTATGAAGTTCAAGATGCTCTTCAAGAATTTCCTTTTTGACTGCCTCATGGTAGCAAGAGAAGTGTTCAGCAGAAGGCCTCACACCAAGATGCCAGAAGTAACATAGCTCAGCAAAAGCAGATGTGACATTACAAACCCAAGAGCGGCATGGCCACATTTGTCTATAAACCTGAGTAACTGGCAAAGAGCAAAATCAGACCAACAACAAAGGCAAAAACAAAAGCCGCAGCTTGGTCAGCCAGGCCAGATGCTCAATCAGCTCTGATTCCTACCGAAAATCTGGCTGTGCCAAGATTAAGCAACACAAAGAGACATATTTACAAAAAGTACATCAGAGGGTTAATTTTTTTCTTTCTGAAATAATTCGCTATAGTTTCCTTAAAATGTAATTTCTCTGGTTCATTGCAAATATAGCTTCATTTATACAAATTCAGTTTATCTAGGATTCAGGATGCCTCTTTGGGAAAATGTTGGGAGAGAGCCAATAACCAATGCTCATGGGCAGCCCAGAGTTTCTGAGTACCACTCCAATAGGCTTGGCATGACAAGGTGACTGTTACAACCTTTACCTACAGTGTATAAAATCTCTGATCCTCACCACAACCCAGTGACTCAGGATTCCTAAAAATTATATAAATATTATATTATTTAAAAACATAGCCGTGGGGCTGGAACAGTGGCTTACATTTGCCTGGCATATGTGAGGATGCAGGTTTGAACCCCAGCACCACATACATAAGGAAGCGTTGGAGCAATGAAAGCCACATGAAAAACTAAATAAAGCTGATTCTCTCTCTTTCTCTCGCACTATCCCTCTCTCTCTTTAAAAAAAAAAAAAACCTCAAACAAACAAAGAACATGCCTAGATGACATTCCTTGAAGGAAAACCTCTAAATAAGAGGTCACCTCCTTCCTTAATGGCAAAAGCTGTATAGACAAATGACAGACAACAATAAATGCAGAGAAATCTGAGGCCTTAGGGAGGCAAAGACCCAAGACAGGGACAGGGAGCTGAAACTGGCTGCAGAGCCCGATCAATTCCAGCGGTTCCCAGTCCCATCCAGAGCAACACATGGAACTTCCTCTGTACAGGCGGAGGGAGAATTTAGGACACAGATTGTCCTGAACTATAGAGATAAGTGAGAGGGAATGCAGGTGTGTGCCACTACACCTGTCCAGAGAAAGGTTTTAATGATATTTTAATCTGGCTGATGGAGATAAAAAATTCTTAGTCAATAGTACCAGCTTCAGTGCCCATTCAGGATCAGATGGGGTGGTTCACAGGGAGGGTGGCCACATGCCAGGATTCTCTAGATCAGGCCAGCAAACAGGTAAGGAGCAGTATGAGTTAGGTTTCTGCAGAACCTGAAGTTCTTAGAATTTTCTGCTGCTTTAGGGGGTTAGCATTTATTAAAGAAGAACAATAGGATCTCCCCACCCCTGGCAATGGTACTAATGTAGAAACGTTACACTCCTGACCAAAATGGAAAAAAAAATAGCTTGTGGATCAGATATTTGTTTTATTTGCAAACCTGGCATATATACTTCATTCCTTACTAGATAAATGGACAAAGGAAACATCAAGATATTCGTTTAAATACATGTTCATCAATAAAAGTGATTATCTCTAGGGAGAAGCTCTCTTTTCTGGGGGGTTGGGTGGGTGGTAGAGAGCAGAGCTTTTTAGAGCCAGAGTGGGAGGAAGATTTGTATTTCATTTTACAACCTTTTGTGCCAATTCAGCTTTGTTTAATGTGCATTTATTACCCTATTCCAATATATATATGCATTGATCAATCACATTTTGAGAAAATAAACCCTCAGGTATTATTGAACAGTGACAAACAAAAGATACTGAACAATTAAAAAAAATCATTTGTCCTAAAAAAAGCTAACAATCTAGACCATTTTTTTCCTAAAAAATTATGAGTGGATATGAACATGGTCCCAATAAAATAAAGACAAATTTTTGAATTGGAATAATTAACATCTACTGTTTTTCGGTTCTGGGGATGACACCTAGAACCCCACGCACACTAGGCAAATGGTCTGCCACAGAACTACACCTGTAGCCTCTGCTGTTGACGTTTTTTTTTTTTTTTAAACCCAAAGGTGCTTTACCAATGAGCTACATCCTCAGCCCTTTTAGTTTTTTGTTTTTTTTTAAATTGTGAGACAGGTGCCATTAAGTTGCTCAGGATCTCACTAAGTTGCTGAGGCTGGCCTTGAATTTGTGATCCTCCTGCCTCAGTGTCCAGAGTTGCTGGAGTTACAGGTGTGAGACACTGTGCCCAGCTTGCTAACTTTTTATCTATCATTCCATTAAGTAACAATGATGGATGATGATAACAATAATTCCTATTCACTGAACACTTACTATGTATGAAGTGGTGCCCTAAGTACTGTTTTAGTACTTCTAAATGCTGTGTTTTTAATTGGTCTAATAGGTCTTTGTCAAAAACCACTTAGCTGGAGAAAAAAAAAAAACACCTAGATGCAGAAAATCCTGGTGAAAATTAAACATTAAAAAAACTTGAAAGCTGGCAACAATATGAATGCACATATATTTATGTTTTTCTCCAGACTCTGAAAATGCCAAGTCTTCTGTACAAGTGTCGCAGCTCCATAAAGAGCGTCAAGACCTAACTGGCACAATAGATACATTTTACATAGCAACTCACCAAGGGTGTGTCTTTTCCTCCCACAATGCTGAGACCAAGCCCTGAGCGTCCCTTGGCAATTTCTATGATCATTTCCTGGCCAGGGACAATGGGACATGTTGCTGGGTCCACCGACAGAGGAGCCTGGAAGCTAGCTGGGGAGGAAATGAACACAGAATGAGGAGACGCAGCTCGGTCTGCACGCTCCATTACTTGGAGGGTGCAGGGACTGCATGTGTTTATCATTTTACTCTCTTCCTGCCAAGCACCATGAAAGAAAAATATGGGTCATTACAGCCCATTCACCCAGGGATGAAGCACAAATTTCCTATGACACTTTTTTTTTTTTTGATGGTGCTGGGCATTGTACCCAGGGCCTCATGAATGCTAGGTCAGTGCTTTACCATTGAGCTACACCTCCAGTCCATGATATTTTTTGAGATTAAAACAACACCAACCCCCAACCCATCAATTTTAGGTCTGCTTTAAATTGTTTAAATCTTAAAACATGTAATGAGAATCAGCATGGAAAAATTTAAGATGATCAAATAATTAGATACATGTCATAATGAGAATAAAGGTTAGTCTGGCAAAAGATTCTGAGATATAGAATAATAATTAATTGAGTAAGTAATTGTTGTGTTCAGCTACAACATCCTTTACTGACTAAATCCTTTATACATTTTAATTTGTATGCTGTCCCAATATGCTCCCCATCCCTGTTTTAGAATGGATTTTTCTTTTTCTTTTTTGGTACCAGGAATGGAACACAGGGTGCTCAACCACTGAGCCCCAGCCCCAGCCCATTTTACTTTTAATTAAAAAAATGTTTTTTAGTTGTAGATGAATAGAATACCTTTATTTTACTTATTTATTTTTACGCAATGTTACGGATGAAACCCAGCATGTCACACATAGCATTCTGTCACTGAGGTATAAGACAAGCCCTTATTTTATATTTTGAAACAGGGCCTCATTAAGTTGCTTAGGGCCTAAGTTGCTGAGGCTGGCTTTGAACTTGTGATCTTCCTGCCTCAACTTCCTAAACTGCTGGGATTAAAGGTGTGCAACTACTACCCCTGGCTACAATGAATTTTTCTAAAAACAGAGAGAAAAACCATTTACATGCTAAGAGAAGATGTATTTAATAACAACCTTTTATCCACTTCTACATTTGTGCATGTTTTAGACAACCATATCTAACCCATTAAAAAATCAAAAACTTCAGCCAGGAACAGTCGCACACCTGTAATCCCAGTGACTCAGGAGGTTGAGGCAGGAGGATTACAAGTTTGAGGCCAGCCTGGGCAAGTTAACAAGGCACTGACTCAAAATGAAAAATAAAAAGAACTAGGATGTTGCTCACTAGTAGGGCATCCCTAGGTTCAATTCCCAGTATACACACGTGCATACAAAAATAAAATTGAGACATTTAAAATGTTAGTTTCAAGAGACTTTTAACAGACAGATGTTTACAGAGAATCTCATCTTTTCTGTTACTAAGATTGATCATGAGGACTGATTTTTATGTTATAATGTTATTCAAAAGGCTGAGAAAGGAGGACCCCACCTGCTGGTGAGCTGCAGCTAGTGCACAGAAGCCAAGATGAAATCCACAATGCTCATCAGATTATGTAATAAGCAGGGGTCTGCAGAATACAGTCCTTGGGCCAAGAATGATTTTTACATTTTCAAAAGGAAAAAAAAAAAAAACAAAAGAAAAATAGCATTTCTAGATATGTAAAAGTTATATGAAACCCAAATGTTGGTGTCCATAAATAAAAATGCATTGGAAGACAGCCCTGAGAGTGCACATATGTGTAGACTATGGCTGCTGTCACACTACAAGGACAGTTGAGTAGCTGTAACAGAGAACACGTGGCCTGTGAGCCTAAAATATTTACTACTTTTTTCTTTACACTGGGTGTTCGTGTCCACATGAAATTTATAAATCTAATGGCCTCCTGCTTAAAAGCAAGAAATTTAGTGATACGACCTCAGTAACAATAAAAAGTGTCCTATTAGAAGAATATTAAATTGTAAACTTAATTTATTTCTAGATCTTTGTGCAGATATATAGTTCACACTGCATTTGTTAATTCACAATAAAAATGATGTACAATTTCATGGATGCTTTTAAAAGTTTGCAATGCTTTTGTAAATGACAAGCTTGGTCTCCTAAGAAAATACAGTCAGAGATGCTGGAGAGGGCATTTTTTCCCTCCTCTGCTCCTCCCTTACTCTAGCCAGTCTTGAGTCAGTCTTTGAATTTATTTTTTAATAGAATTCAGCCCAAAGCCAGGCTCATACCAAGTCTTCAATAAATGTTTGGTAAGTGGATGAGTAAACGAATAAAATTCCCATAAATGAAAATGTGGAGTCATGAATTTGCTATTTGGTATAAATGCTGATATATATTACCAAATTTAACCATCTACAGGCAGGGTCAGCAAACGTCCTTGGTCAGAGGCCAGGTGTACATATTCTGCAGATTGCTGGCCATATGGTCTCAGTTGCCACTACTTAAGTCTATCATTAGTGTGAAAGCAGCAAACTGTTTATGCATTGGTTTGAGTGAATGAGAGTCTCAATAAAACTGTCTGTGAATACTGAAACTGAACTTCTTATTTTCATGTAATAGGCTTTTAATTTTTTTCAACCTTTAAAATGTGAAAACAATAAAATATAAATAAATCATGAAAAAATAAAAATGTAAAAACCATTTTTAGTTCATAAACTACACAGGATCAGGCGGTAGGCTACATTTGAATCACAGGCCATAGTTTCTTGACCATCAAGTATTTTATTATAAATGCAGTGCTTTAAAATAAAACTAACTTGATAAACTTATTATAAAAAGTTAATATTTATGAAAAAATATACTCAAGACGAGCCAGGCGTGATGGCACACATCTGTAATACTAACTACTTAGGAGGCTGAGGCAGGATGATGGCAAGTTCCATGCTGGTCTGGGCAACTTAAGGAGCCCCTGTCTCCAAAAAAAAAAAAAAAGCTGGGTATGTACTTCAGTTGTAGAGAGCTTGTCTGGTATGCATGAGGGCCTTGGGTTCAATTCCTGGCGTTACATACACAGATAATTAAAAGACAATACCACAAAGATATCAGGCCTGCTAAATTAACACAAGGTTATGCTTTGCCATTGGTGAATGTGGTGTTTTAAAGAGTCCATTTTACTGATTAATATTGCATAAAAGCAAAGTGGAAATACCCATTATTCATTTTGAAGTTCTATGTTCAAGCCTCAGTCAGCATAATTCAAGCCAGGAACTTAAAGGAAGTAAACACCAATTTCTTAAAGCACTGAAAAATAAGTCTTCAAATTGCTTATATCAACATGTAGTGCTAACAGTTGGGTTCAATATGATTCTTAAGATATTAATCATGATCTAAACATAATCTTTTGGTGTGACGGGAGAGTAATCTATCAGGTCCAGACTCAAATAGCATTTACTGGGCTGGGGATGTGTTTCAGTGGTAGAGTATGTGCCCAGCATGCATGAGGCTCTTGGTGATCTCCAGCACCACCACCAAAACCAAAACCAAACCAAGAAACAGAAAAACAAGCAGTATTTACTGAGAGTCTTTTGTGTTCCAGTACTTTTATATTCCATAAGCAGTAGCAAACACCAGTGGTAGAGATGGGAAAAACGGTGTAGGAAGTGATTAGTGATTTAAGTTCCAAAGTTGACGAAAGGAGAAAGGGTGCAGAGCCAGGCTCCCTGACTCTAGTCCAGTTCTCCTTTTGGGACATCATGATCCCTTCCTTCTCTAAGTTTTTATAGTTCAACGCTGCTTAGGGAAAGAATCATACCATGGCCTGTGAGGTCGGCATCCGCTGAGTGGAATGATGGAGTGGGCGCTAATGGTATCTCCTGTGAACTGAAGGAGGTTTTTGTTGAATGTTTTTGCTGTTTCATCTGGCTGGCAGCCTTTGAAAGGAAGGAAAATGAGATGAACGTTAAGTAAGGGAGCAGTAACCAGAGAAGACTTAAAATTTCTGTATTATTTATCAAAATAATGGTGCATTTCAAAGCTGTCTTCTGAGACTACAGGGTGGGGAAGGTGGCAAGAGGCACTTAAGATTTGTTTTTGCCCCATGCATCCCTGTTTAACTTTACATCAAAGATGCTATGGTGAAGGAAGGAAGCAACAAAAGCTGAAGCTACTTTATCATTGTGATCTGTATATGAAGTTGGGCTGCAGAACATCAACATGAAATCCACAAGTCTGTGTTGAGCTCCCCGAAAAACAATCTATGCTGTAGATGTTCTGAGCACACAACATTGTCTTTCTCTGCTGGATACACTAACAATAGTCAAAGATGCATTAGGTAGGTTAGTAAGCAACATGAGGAGAAGGAAGGGAAAAGAAACAGCTAGTGAAAGCCTGCTAAATGCCAGGTTTATTAACTACACTCAATTCATCTAAAGGAACTGTACCTTATTCACTGTTAATACCCAGTGCCTGGGAAATAGCAGGCACTCAATACATGTTTGATGAATGAATGAATGAGTGAATGAATGAACAGATGCAGAAGAATAAAAGTAAAGACATGGGCATTTCAAGAAGGGAAATTAACATGCAATTCAGTGAAAGTACAAGAACTTATGCTGTGTGAACTTTGGAAAATTAATTGGTAATTCTGGACTTTTGCTGATGATAATTCCAATGAATATTAGTATTAAAAGAGTAAGAGAAGACAAAAGGACTCCATGCTTGCTTAACAGGCAGTTAAGAAATACAGGTAGTGACCTGACCTGCCTTCTGGATCTGTAGTTAGCCAGGGAACCCATCCCCAGCTGGAGGATTCTGGTGGACACAGTGAAGCACCAGGCTGATCCTGGAGTCTAGAAACAGGATCAAGGTAACTGCTCCAGAATCATAACGTTTCAAGACTCTGTGTGGAAGGCTGGCCTCAACACAGTGGATCATGCAGTACACAGCCACTAGGACGATCCCACTTGCTGCATATCTGTATTGCACTTCTAGTTTTCAAAACACTTCTACAGGGGGCTGGAGCGGTAGCTCAGCAGTTATGACGCTTGCCTGGCATGCGTGAGGACATATGTTCAAACCCCAGCACCATGTACACAATGAAGTGTCAGAGCAACAGAAGCCACATGAAAAACTAAAAATTGATTCTCTCACTGTCCTTCTCTCTTAAAAACAAACAAACAAACAAAAAAAAAAAAACCCCAACTAAGTAAATATTGATTCTCTCTCAGTGTCCCTCTCTTAAAAAACAACAACAATGATTTGTGTGCATCTAGGAATATGCAACAACTAATCCCATCATCATGTAAAACTATAATGCACTAAGAAAAATAAATTGACAAACAATAACAGCACTTCTTCATCTGTGAACTCCTCCAATCGTATGAACAATCCTGAGAGGAAGTAATATTTTGATTTGCTATATTAAGACCCAGATGTCAAGTGACAACCCTGAACTCACACAGTTAATTGGAGGAAGAGGGAGGGCTGAAGGTCAGTAGTTGCAGAATGCTGAGAGTTTGGTGTTTCTCAAAGAGCTGTTGGGCCATGATTCCATTAGGGCTTATTTTCTCCCTTGCAGCTTTTCTATCACCATCATTTAATACTGACTGCATACTTACTTTAAAAGACTTCCTCAAGTACTTATTGAGCAGTGATTTTAGAGAGAAAAGTGGAAAAGAGACAATTAAGGGGTTATAACCAGAAACCCAACACTGGACTGACTTAGCCAGCCAGCTGCTTGCAGAACCACGTTGACCAGCTGCCTTGAAGGCAAGTGTGCCCACAGATGAAGTCCTAGTCAATGGGCTATGGACAAAAGTGTGTGTCTAGCTTTCAGGTCATTCTCTTAAGGAGAAAGATCCTGTCTTTCCCTCCAATCTGGTTGAAATGCAGCAGGGCTGTTAATAAATGCAGCAGCCCTCTTAGACCAGAAACTGCATGTCATGATTGGAGGGAGGTAATCAAGAAAGAATGGTTATCAGATAAAAGACGCAGGCTCCATGACACTGTGGAGACACTGCTTCATCCCCAAATTGATTATACCTGCACTGTATGTGAACTAGAAACTTCTTGCAACAATTGAGCCTATATTTTAATTCATACAGTACTTTACATCCAATTTTCACTTTGTCTCATCTCAAGAAAAAACACAATTCCAAACAAAGCTAAAGGGAAACTGTTTTTTCCCCTAAAACATCATGTGAATTTTTTTTTTAAAGAGAGAAGGACAGTTAGAGAGAGAGACACAGAGAGAGAGAGACATAGAGACAGAGAGAATCAATTTTTATTGAGTTTTTCACATGGCTTAAGTTGCTTTGACACTTATTGTGTACGTGGGTGCTGGGGTTTGAACCCGTGTACTTATGCACGCCGGGTAAGCACTGTAACCACCGAGCCACCGCTCCAGCCCCATCATGTGAATTTTTATAATGGAAAAGCACAAAGTGAACAGTTACTAGATTAGGACTTTTATAAAAGCAGGGAATGGTTGTAGCTCTTCTTTGTAGGCCAGTTCCACGTAGCATCTGGTGCTTGGTAGATGACCAATAATTACAGGTAGAATCAAATTCAATTTAAGAGTAAGAGAACAGGGGCTGAGGATGTAGCTCAACAGTAAAGTGGTTGCCTTGCATGTGCAGGGCCCTACATTTGATCCCTAGCACTGTAACAAAACAAAACAGAACAATAAAAGTTAGGAAATAGTCTACGGAGATCAAATAAAACATCTAAACCATATACGTAGTGGCAGAAAACTGTTGGGATGTGTGGTGATAGATGAACTATAGGTCTCCCATTGCTCATCCACCCGCACAAAATCAAACTACCAAGTATGAAAGAGCAGAGAGAATGGGCCTGGTGTCATGTATTACTATATTAGGCAATAAGTTGGAGTGGACTTTGTAGGTCATCCTGGCCAATTAAACAGTGATTCTGAATCCTGTTTCAGCATAGGAACACCTAGGAAGTTTAAAAAATCATGGATGCTGGACTCTTTCCCCCATTCTAGACCACCCCCCCTCAACAAAAAATAGCATCAAGGGATGCGGAGCCCAGGGAGAGTGTTTCTCCCCCTTTCTTTCTTTTTTTAAAATTGAGACTTATTGCTTAGAGTTAAACAATGAATAGTCCTCCTCCTCCCTCTCCTCCTTCTCATTCTGTCTTCCTTTTCTTTTTAGTACTACAGATTGAACCCAGGGCAACTTCACCATTGAACTATATCCCAGTTCGTTTTATTATGGGACAGGATCTTGCTAAGTTGCCCAGGCTGGTTTAGAACTTATGATCCTCCTTCCTCAGCCTCCTAAGTAGCTGGAATTATAGGTGTGTGTCATTGTCTCTGAAAAATCACGGATTCTTAACTCAGAACTTCTGGGAGGTCCACAGAGGGAATGCTTGGACCTGTAAAACCTCTGCAGTTGTTTCAAAATTATACTTATTAGCATTTTTTGAGGGAAAGGATTCTACTTCTTCAAGGCCCAATGATGGGGGAAAAAAAATCACTACTAGTGGCTGGAGCAGTGACTTGGCGGTTATGGCGCTTGCCTGGCATGCATGAGGACGTGGGTTCAAACCCCACCACCACTTACACAATGAAGTGTCAGAGCAACGAATGCCACACGAAAAACTAAATACTACTGATTCTCTTTCTGTCTCTTTAAAAAATAAAAATCACTACTTAAAAGATGACATGAATGGCTAAGTTTGCTATTATGAATTAGCTGTATGACCACAGCCAAGCCACTTTAACCTCCTCATGTGTAAACTGGTAATGATACATCTGAATCTTGCAAGGTTATCAGGAAGGTTTGAGATAAATAAATCTATCACAATGCCAGGAATAACTCAGAAATCCAATTAAGACCAGCTATTGATATTTCCTTTTTTATATTTAGTGCTAGGTGGAGATAGAACCCAGGGCCACACACATGCTAGGCAAGTGCTCTAATGCTGAGCTAGATCCTCAACCCTATTAATGCCTTCTTTTTTTTTTTTTTTTGTCCTCTTATAACATATTAATAAGCTTTCAGGAGCTTCTTATTGAAAACCTACAGGAATGGAAAATTTCATTTCTATGAGGAAGCTCATGCCATTTGGAGCAGCTTGAACAGTTGGGGAGATCTTTATAATGAGCCAACCTGGCCTCACTGCAGGTGCTGCCCACTGATTTCCAGATCATTTCTCTTCTGCAGCCACAGAAAAGGCTTATTATTTTCCCAGATGAGAAAGATTTAAATTTAAGTGCACATTTTTAAGAAGGGAAAAGAAAGGACAAATAATGCTAGGATTCATCTCAGCTCAAAAATGCAATGGTTATAAAATTTTAGAGATGTTTGATACATAGCTTTAGATAGTAGCATACAAAATACTAACACATTAGTAGTATTTGTAAACACATTACATAACACAAAATCTGTTTTTAAATAGAGTTTTTTAATGAGTTTTCACTTGAACTTAATTTGATTATTTTTAAGGTTCTTTCTATATCTGTTTATTGCTGAGGTGCTAGGGATCACACTCAGGGAAGGCCTCTACCACAGAGTTTTGTCTCTCATGAGCCTAGCTACATGTATTTTTTTTAGTTTAGATTTTTAGCATATAATATTAGAGAATTTTAAAGGCATATTCTTTGGAGTGTTTGAACTATCATATATTCCCTGTAAATTCTAGTTGTCTGTAGTTTCTTAAACATAAAAATAGTTAATATAGGACTAATGGAAATAAATTTTTTTAACTTATCAAGTAAAAAAGGATTTGAACTCATTGTAATCCCCTCCATTTCTTCCAAAACATAGCTTATATTACACATCACCACCCCAGTAGAGCAAAACCTAAGTGCAAGCTACATACATCATCAGCTGGATACTCCAGTGTCTTCTGAGGGTCTTCCACCACACCTTGATCAATCACCTGGGACAAGTCTTCCTGAATCAAAAGACACAACCAGTTAGCAGCATCGGAAGGCTAGCTTGCACTCTCCAACTTCAGCAGTGAGGCCCCATTTAACAGAAGCAAACTAGTAAGACATGTCGGAAACCGATGCACAGCCAAAGGACAGCTTATTAACTGAAATAACACTGATAAATTGGCCAGAATGGGTGCTGAAGTGGTGGATCAATGGTTCAAGCACTTGCTTGGCATGCGCAAAGACCCAGGTTCAAACCCCAGCACTACAGATACAACTAAGTGTGGGAGAAAAAAAGGCCAGATGAAAAAATAAATAAGATTGATTCTTTCTCTCTCTCTTAAAAACAACAACAACAACACATTGGTAACAATGTTAATGTCTGCCTCTCACCATTAACCTATCCTTTTATTATAGGCAAATTTACAGGGGAAAGTATCATCTGATTATGCAGTTTAAGGCATGAACTTCTGTAACTGGACTAGCAGAGGCACTAAGTTGGATAAGAGAAAGAACTGGTTTACTCTGATGCTTGGAAAACCTAGGAATCCCACTGGCTGGAGTCTAGTACAGGCAGGTAAGCTGATCTGCAAATGAGAAGAGACTTGAATAATGGAGTTCCTTGACTTGGAGTTCTGCAAACCTGAGCAGATTATTTGACCTCTTTAAGCCTCAATTTACTCATACATAAAATTGAAAAAAAAAATAACAGTAGTCATACTGTAAGGATGTTAAAAGGATTAAATGAAGCAATATATGAAAGTACTTGGCATAGTATCTGGCAAACAGCAGCATTTGATGATGAGCATTTGATGCTCACTGTGAAAGGAAACTGAATTGAGCTACATTCCTAACTGTGGGGCTAGATGACCTGGACAGGACACTTTCTCCTTTGGGGAATGCTGGAACAACACTTGCTACCCTGGCTTCCTTTTCCTGGATTATTCACACACACCCATTCCTCCACAGGCTCTCACCAGCTTTGTAACAACACCTAGATAACAATCAGGTTATGCTCGGCTGCTCATTATGAGATTAGGTAGCAATCCATCCTGTCTCACTGGTTCTTTACTGGCTTACAGACTGAGAAATTTAACCCCAGTATGGAGCCCTGAGACTGGAACCTACGTTCCCTGGATGGCTACTACCTTCAGCTGCATACTTCCTTACTTATTTTGTAGGGTAAGACTTGTTTCACTCCCTTTTGAAACAAAGATCCTAAGCCCCCCACCTCAAGCTTTGTTCCTAAAAAGATATGATGTAAAATGAACTTAAAAGTTACCATATCCCATAATTCTTCCCTGAGCCCTTCAAGGGAGGTAGCCAAGATCAGTTTATCTTTTTTTTTTTAATATAACATTGTACTGTATCCTATTATGCATTTTTCCCATGTACTAATATCAACTTTGCTCACACAGGTGGATTTTGAAGCCAGACATGAAAGGAAGGATTAACAGTGAATGTAATTCTCTACCCTCTACTTTATAAGGATCATAGTTAAGAACAGAGGAAAACAAACAAACATGGCAGGTGGGCATGGTGGTGCACACCTGTAATCCCAGTGGCTCAGGAGGCCGAGGCAGGAAGATTGTAAATTCAAAGTCAGCCTCAGCAATTTAGCAAGGCCCTAAGCAACTTAGTGAGACCCTGTCTCAAAATAAAAAATAAAAAGGGCTGGGGATGTGGCGGTTAAGAGCCTCTGGGTTCCATCCCAGGTACAAAATAGAAAAAGGAAAAAAGAAAAAAGACACTGAAAGGTTAATAAGGCTAACAGGAACTTTTTTAGAGTAAAATTCTAAATTACCTATAAATAGAAACCATTAGTATTTTTCCTTCTGGTGTGGCTCAACCAGGAGGAGCAAAAGTAAGTGCCTCCTACAAAAATGTAGGAGTAAGTGAGGACCTGGACTTCTGAAAAGTCTGGGCCAACACAACATCTTATTTCTCATGCTGGCTCCCTCAAATCCCTGGGCCAAGGCAAGGGGCTGGCACATACTACTGACTGCAATGATACAGCTGGTTTGTAGCGAATGCTGACTACGTGCCCACTTCTGAGATAGGCATGCTACACATTTATTGATGTACACACAGACCTATGTATTGGGTGCTATTTCATCTCTTTTTAGAGTAGAGGTAACTGAGGCACAGAAAAGCTAAGTTATTTGCCAAGCCAGACACACCTTGCTCTTGACCACGGAGTCAACCACAAGGGCAAAGGAAGGCACTGCCGTCCTCCTGACAACACATAGGCTCTTAGCTCCACACATCGATCCCATCATTAGATTCAACACGAGGCCAGAAAAGTCATGCCTGCCTAATTTGAACACGGGGTGGGGGAAGAAACACCATGGCTGCTGTAGTGATCTTGGCTCACTTTCTTTTGTGTGTCAACATCAATGTAGGATTTGCTTATCACTCAACTATGGGAGGTTATTGAGTCAGTACTCAATATTATGTACCAATGGACCCTTAGTGCCTTTAAAGCTGAGTCTGGGGATGTGTTGCCTTTGCACAGAGAACCCCTAAATAAGAAGACTGAAGAAGCATGTGGGAAGATGCTTGCTTCATGAAATAGTCTAATTTGACACATTCTATTGGCATTATGTTGTAACCCTCAGCACAGTACTGTGAGCTCTTAAAACACAATGCTTTATGGGTTCGGAAAATTATTTTGATTGATAAAAGGAACCTCTGAATTGGGAATGCCTGCGATTCCAGGGACTCTGGAGGCTAAGGCAGGAGGATCATAAGTTCAAGGCTAGTCTGGGCAATTTAGTAAGACCATGTCTCAAGATAAAAAATAAAAAGGGCTGGGGACATAGTTTAGTGGCTCAATCTTCAGTGTTGAACAACAACAACAAAGCAAGCAAGCCAGCACTTCTGGAGGACAGGCATAAGAGGCAACACGGAAAATACATGATGGACGGTAATAACAAACAGGACCTTCAGCAATCCTTACAGTTGGTTGACTTCTGTAAAAGATCTGGGTAATCAAAATGCCTCAACCAGTTGGTTTAAGGATAGACATCTGAACCAAACGGACTATCCTATAGATTTTTCAAAGCAGACCCAAGGGAAAAGAGTCAGTCCCATTCTGGCAGAGAGGCTTCTGGGCACCCTACTCACACCATGGTGAGGAAGCAGGTCTGCAGTAGAGGGGAACTGACAGAAGAGTGGAGACATCCCTGCTACAGATCTCTGGTTCCAACTGTCCCTAAGGCTAAGTGTCAGTCCAGCCCTTCTAGTAGTTATGTGTGGGACTGGAGGAAGGGCAACCTGTAGACTTTCAGCTATGGGGTGCTCCTTTTGCAGGAAAAGAATGGTGAGGGAATGCAAGAAAACTGAAGGGATATCAGTAGACTAGAAGAAAGTACTGGGGAAGTGAGGAGGAGGGGAAGGGCGAACTGGGGAATGATACCGGCCAATTTATATTGTTCTATTGTGTGCATGTATGCATATATAACATAATGCGCCAATAAAAAATGTGGAAAAAAGTTCCCCTTTGCCTAACGAAGGTCAAGTTGAAGTTCAGTCACACAAGAGATTCCAGATTAAATTGGGGTGGAGACCATCCCTCGCAGAAAGGACTTAGGACAACAAAGCCGATGCATTCAAAGGGCAATACATGAGGGGAAACAAGCACAGGAGAGCACTGGAGAGGGCGGGCTCCGCCTAACCAGACACAGCTTCAACAGTTTTTAAAACGACAAACACAAATGTCTGCGGCTGACTTTTGGGCTTCTACTTTGTAGCCTAAGAATAGATTAGAAAAAAATAACCTTTGCCTGGATCAGTTTAAGCCCGATTCCTACTCATCCAACCACTGGGATTAGGTGAAATTGCATTAGCACACCATCTTTCCTTGCCTTTCAATAAGACTTGTTAACATTAAGAATAATTTATTTATTTATTTATTTATTTATTTATTTATTTATTTATTTATTTATTTGAGATGGGGTCTTGCTAGGCTGGCCTAGAACTCCTGGACTCAAGCTATCCTCCTGTCCCAGGCTCCCAGGTAGCTGGGACTACAGTTACCTGCCATCGTGTCCAGCTAAGAATTAATTATTTATAGCAGCTGGATGGGGTGGTACACACCTGTAATCCCAGAGACTCAGGAGGCTAAGGCAGGCAGCAGCATTGCAAATTCTAGGCCAGACTCAGGAATTTAGCAAGACCCTGTCTCAAAACAAAGAAGGGCTGGCTGAGGATGTAGCTCAGTGGTAAAGTGACTCTAGGTTCTAGGTTCTATCTTAGTACTCAAAAAAAAAAAAAATTAAAGTTAGACTCAAGGGGCTGGAGTGGTGGCTCAGTGGTTACAGTGCTTGCCTGGCTTGCGTGAGGATGTGGGGTTGAACCCCAGCACCAGGTATACAATGAAGTGTGAGAGCAACAAAAACAACATGAAAAACTAAATAAAATTGATTTTCTCTCTTAAAAAAAAAGTTAGACTCACATCCTAGCTGTGATACTTATGAGGTGAATATCTCCATGCCTCAGTTTCCTTATCTATAACATGGGGATAGTAATAGATCAATCTCCTATAATATATGAATTGCAGTGGTGCCTACCTAGTGCATAGAAAAATGCAGGGAGTGTCAGCTGCCTATTCTCAGAAGTTCTGAAAACTCCCTGAAAATAGAGAGCTGCCTGTGTCTTGTTCACTCCATAGGCACTGTGGTTAGCACTGTGCCCAGGACAAACAGGCCCTCCATACAAACTCGCTTAATTGCTGAAAGAGAAGGTGGTGTTATAGCTCCCTTTGAAAAATACTACAATCAAGACAGGTCTTAGATGATAAGGTTTTAAATTATGTGTGTGAGCAAGACTTCTCCACAAAGTGGAGGGGCCAGAGCAGCACTGGCTTGCAAGAAGTCTGGGATGGAGAGGTTGGACCCTCACCTGGAATGAGAAATACTGAGCTCTGTCGTGTCATTTCACTTCTTCAGGACCTGAGTGCTAAGAACTGCAATTGTATGATCGCTTTCTCAATTTAGAAAAAAAATTGATGGCAAGAGATTTCATCCAGGTAAACTACGCTTCAAATTGAATAACAAGTCTCTACATCTCCAGTTAAAGGCAGTGGGAGTGAAGGTGACTCAGGAGAGTCCATTAAAGATGTTTACTTTCTCTGTTGCCCCTACGTCTCCAGGTTATCTTCATTTGTCACACAGAGGGGAACAGAGCGGAAGGAAAAGCCAAAAGCATTTCATTTTTATGCAGTGCTGGGGATTGAACCCAGGACCTCACACACGCCGGGAACGGGCTTTACCACTGAGCTACATCCCCCACCTCCAAAGCTTTTCTCTTGTGACTTTCATGAGGGAAGTAGATTTGACTGTGAATCTACTGAATTTTTTATGACCAGGAAAACAAATTTATCCTGTTTGCAAATCTCAAGAGGTTTTCAGAAACAGAAGATATAAAGAATGATGAGCTGTGAAAAATGCCACATATTTGAATGTGCTTGAACTCTGCCATTGGCAATTTGCATAATGTCACAAAAGAGGCTTCTACTGACTCAGGCACATTCTCCTGCTCCTTACAGGGGACTCCCAGACCCCTGCTATAGATGCTGTTTTCACAGTGGTTTTGAAACAAAATAAGCTTCCTAGTGACATCTGCTCCCAATAGCCAAACCAGATACCTAGCAGTTCTTGATGGAGTGCAAATTGGGGGTAAAAATGGATTTTAAATATACAGTTCAGGACCTTGTTTTACAAATGAACAGGATATTACATTTGGGAATTCCAGCCTCAAAGTAAAACCTAACAAGAAGCCTGTAAGTATTAGAAACACATTTTAAGCTTGAATGCCAGCACTTTCAAAAAAGGAATAATTTTTAATTAAGTACAGCAGTTAAAACTGAAGTCAAGATTGTATTAGAAATCACATGCCATATTTATTACTTTAAAAGTGAAAATTCTAAACTGAACTCATTACTTTCTCCCACAAATCTGTTATTTCCTTTAAAAAGAAAAATCATGACAATATCAACCTCCTGCCCATCCACGTTTAAAATCATAGGTTTTAAACTAGGGACACAAGATGAAACAAAGTACAATTTTCTCAGACTGTAATTTCACATGTCATAAACCTTTGAAATAAACTTTGGGGATACAAAATTAATTTATTCTGAGGGGGGAGCAAGTAACTAAGACCAAAAAAAGATTAGGATGGAGCAACTTAATATTATTCCAGCACAATTAATAATTTGCCACTTCATAAGAAATGGTTAAATATCAGTGATTTCAAAGGATTCAACCTATTAACCATTAGGCTATCATCATACATTATGAGAAAAATGCCATATAGGAGGAGTCGTTTTAACACTAAAAATGAAGGTAGGACACAATCTAAATTAAAGGGAAGTCCTTCAAATTGAATAGATCTAGCTTTATGACGAATTCTACATGAGTATTATTTTTCACTCTTCCTACAGATGCACATGGGTATTATTTGGTATTATTTGGATAGAAGTCAGAGTTCAGCCTTTGGAATCTGAGAGTGGTTCATATCCTGGCTTTCCAACTTCTAGGTTATGTGCTCTCTGAAAATTGACTTCTTTAAATTTCAGCCTTTTTCTTTTCAGTACTGGAAATACTCAGGAGCACTACACCACTGAGCTACATTCCCAGAACTTTTAAATTTTTTTTTAATTTGAGACAAGGTCTTGCTTAGCTAAAGCTGGCCTTAAACTTGTAATCCTCCTGCTTCGCCTCCCGTCATTGGAACTATAGGCATGCACCACTGCACCCAACAGACTTCAGCTTTTTTATGGGTTAATAGCAATTATATTTTTGTAAAGCATTGTGGCTCATTCTGCCTTTCATTCTCTGATTGTCAGTGAGTCCAACACTTAAGGCTTTGAGTCCTTACTGTGGCATTTACAGACTTGTAGCCTTTGGGCAAGTAAATTCACTTCTGGCATGCTCAGTTCTCTCACCTGCAAAATGCAGATAGATAATATGAAAAGCTTTTACTTATGGGGAAGGTGGAGCTGGAGATAACACACTCTACCCAGTTCCTAAAAAAAAGTGCTCAATGGTGGACAGTACTGTTGCTATTATTATTTCTGTCACGATAAATGAGATAATATGTAATGTGCCTGCTAGAGTGACAGGTACCTACTGAGAAGGCATTACATTATAGTTCATTCTATTACAGAGACATCTACAAACAGACAAGAGTAAATTTATCATCTGTCCACTCAAATCTTCACTTCCTTAGTACACAGTATCAACCAACCTGCCAGTCAGCTTCCCTTGAAGTCCCTGAGAATCCTCTTTGCCTCCTCTTGTTTCAACTTTGACAACCACACAACTGTCAAGTCTATCAATTCTAACAGCTTTATGTACTGAAAATCTGCCCATATTTCTCTGTCCTAACAGATCCCTGGTTTGGATCTCTGGTTTGGGTCTCTATCAACTTTCATTTTGGTACTCTAATAACTTTTTAACTCTCTCCTTGACTTCAGATTTAATATTTTCTAAATGATTCTTCACAGGGTACTCAGAAGCCTTTCACAAAGCTAATTTCATTATGAAAATCTCATTAAATTCCACTCCAAAGACTTCCCTAGGTATAAAGACCTTTCTGCTGGCCCACAAGACCTTCCATCACCCACTACAGCCTGCCTATAGGGGTCTCGAGCATTAACCCAAGGATGCAGACTTGGCTGCCTACAAGTGATGGGGTCAGGGAAGGCAGGCTAGGGGGTAAGAAAATTGCAGAAAAATAGAGATTGAAACAAACTGGCGTACATAATTGGATGGGCAGTTTGGAAAGTTGGTCCATTTTCAGTAAAGAATGGAAACCAGGAATTTTATGTAAAACTTAGCTGAAACATCTTAAAGGAAATATATCAATGGGCTGGTTTCTGACAACCAGTTATGACCTGTACATTAGACTGGATACAGTGTAATCCTGTACATGAAAGAAGCTATATTTATGTTATATTTGTGGAGCTTAACACATCACAGTCTCTAGGAAAATGTGTGCCGAATGAGAGCTCTGGAGTACCTAGATTGTTTATAGGTGACGTCTGGTGTAATGCTGGCCACCATTTACTGAGCCCTGCTGCCTGCCAAGTGCTGTGCTAAGATTTTTATGTATAAAATCATTCTTGCTCCTTACAACAAAGAGGTGGGCACATCCTTCTTCACTTTTGGAGGAAGAAATGTAGACAGCATAGGCCACTCTCCCAGGTTGAATCTCGTGTGTGGCAGAGGCAGATGCAAGTCTTGAAGATCTAAGGGCACATCAGTTGTATCTGAAACTTTTTTCATTCATGAAAGCAAATACTACCAGTTCATTTGGAGATGTATTACTTATAATGCATGACCCTGATATTTCAATAAGTATATCTGAAAACTGTGCATGGATCAAGCATATCGGGTAGAGGGTAAGGAGCACTCCTACGCTGTTCTTATTCCAGCTGGTGGGGACTCTGATGTGATAAAACACACTGTCAGCTTTGGTGTGAAGTTCCAGGTCACAGCCCATTTAGGTTAATTCCAGAAATGCCATGCTTCCCCAAGCATTTGCTACCCTGTAAATTCTAAAATATCCACCAAGAGGCTACAGGTTGGCTACCACGTTGAGTTGACTGGAAAATGTTCACTTTTCTATTCTCATAATGAGAATAGAATTATATTTTACAATGCAAGATAACAGTAAAGACAAACACCACTGACAGTCTGAAATTCAGTTATGAAAAATTGTGGAAAATATTATTGAAGCTGCTGTATGTGAACCAGGTGTGTAATGACAGGTGTCACTTGACATGCACATCTGTTGGGGCCATTTCCAGCAGGCTAATATTGGGCTGCTGGCCAAATCCTGGGAAAATGCCTGTTCTGAAAATGCAGATAGCATAACCATTGTCATTTAAATAGCTCTAAACCTGCAGTCAGTCACAGGCAAGTTTAAAGAACATATACAGAAAACAGTTTGTACACTGGGGGCAAAAAAAGCAAATTCTTTCACAGGCAATTTTCTGGTAAACACAAACATTGCCTTGCTAAAGATGCAAGTGTGTTTATTTAAATGGTCTTCACAAAGACAAAAATATGAGAACACATATACTATTGCCAAGGTCTCTCACAGATTGCCACTGCAGCAGTGAACTCCCATCTAGCTTGTGGGCTTCCGCTTTGGCCTGTGCTATCTGATGACCCATTGCAGCTCACCTCCCCACTGCTCTCAGCCTACAGACCACTTCCTTAATGTGACCTGGCTCCTGCTGACCATTCCAGCTTGGCTTCCATCTCACTAATTCTGGCACCCATGGACTCTCTGAGTCTCTAAGATCACCTAAAACTTTCCTCTGTTTCTTTTTTGTTCCATTCCCAATTATAATGGGTCCTTAGTATGCACAGGTTCTGCCTCCATGGTTACAACCAGCCATGGATGAAAATATTCAAAATTATATCCATATTGAACACGAACAGATTTATTTCCCTGTCATTATTACCTAAACAATTATTTACATAGCATTTACATTATATTATGCATTATACATTATCTACAGGTGATTTAAAGAGAATAGAAGGTGAGCATAGGTTATATGCAAACACTATAGCATTTTATATAAGAGGCTTTGGAACCCAAGGATTTTGATATTTTGAGGGGTCCTAGAACCAATCCCCTGCAAATACTAAGGAATGACTGTATTGTCAGCTTCTTCAAATCTCAGTTCAATTATCCTTGGGTGAGTGTCCCAGGACAAGATCAAATACTATCACATGCTCTCTGCAGCAAACACCTCTAGTTCTTAGTGCTGATAAAAGCTGAGGTGTCCATCTATTTGTGACACTATTTGAGTAACATCTCTCTCTGCAGACTGTTCACCTTCAGTAGCATCTTCCCAGGATATAGGGCATAATAACAAGCAGAATGAAAGATCTTATAAGATAAAGTTAGCCTTTAATTTTGATGGACAAAGACAATGGACCTTTTCTACAAGGGCGCAGCTTATGGGATACCTGCAGAATATTTCGGAAGGTGGAGAGACTTTTTGTAAGGTTGCTTCAGCATTCCTAATTCAGTTTGTGGATTATTATTTTCTTCCCTTCTTTCTTCTTCCTGCTATTGCTTTTTTCCTTTTGTAATATACATCTTTATCAAGACACAATTAACATTACATAAACTTGACCCCTCTATAGTATGCAATCCAGTACTGCTGACTATAGTATATTCACAGAGTTGTGCAACCATCATCATAATCTAAGTTTAGAATTTTCATGAGCTTGAAAAGAAACTCAGTACCCCATTCCTCTCAATACCCTCAGTCACATCCAACAACTACTTCACTCTCTGTTCCTTTAGATTAGCCTCTTTCAGACACTGCATATAAACAGTCATACAATATGTGGCTGCAGCATTAGTATTTCTTTTTGATTGCTAAATATTACATTATATGCATATACCATATTTTATCTGTTCAGTTAATATACCCTTGAGTTACTTTCATCTGGGGGGCTGCTATGAACAATACTGAACATTTGTGTGTAAGTTTTGTGTGAATGTCTGTTTTCATTTCCCTTGAGGATATAGCTAGGAGTGAAAGTGGGTTATATAACAACTATGTTTAATATTTTGAAGAATTGAAAATAGTTTTCCCAACTATGAGCACCACTTTCTATTCCTATTAGCAATTTATGAGAGCACCAATTCCCCCACATCCTGCCAACAACTGTTATTATCTGTCTTTCTGATTACAGCCATCCTACAGGATAGAAAGTGGTATCTCAAGGTAGTTCCGATGAGCATTTCTCTAATGGTAAAGCTACAGAGCATCTTTTAATATGCTTATTGGCCATTTGTAAATCTTTGGAGAAACGCATATTCAGAACTTTGCCCATTGTTTTACTTGGGTTATTTATCTTTTTATTATTCTGTTGTAAGTTGGTTGCTTTTCAATTACTTTACTATTAGTAACTATTACAGCAGGGAGAACAATGATCAAGAACAAAAGAAAAGGCAAATTGGCTTTACAACAAAGCAGAGTCAGACAGGTTAGCGGTACCTAGGCAGAGGTTAATTGCTTTTAGGAAAGCAGTACTGTCTTTTCTTTTCCTTCTTACTCCTTCCTTTTGAAGTAACTACTAAGTTTCTAAAGACAGCAGGCTGATGTGAGTACCATATTATACCTTAATACTTTACTCAGAATAGCTAATCCTTATTCCTTTAACCAGAATTACAAAAGTATCATTAACAACTCACTTTTAAACAGTGCACGCTGGCATATTCCAAGTAGTACTTTACAGTTATTAACTTCGTTAACTCTTACAACATCCTTTGTATCTTTCCCCCATTTTTACAGATGCAGAAATGGAGGTACAGAGAGGTTGAGACATTTCTCTAAGATTACAGTGCTAGTAAATAGAGGAACCAGGGTTTGAATTCAAGTAGTCTGGTTGTAGTGTTTGTAATCTTTTAAAAAGGATAACATGAATACACATAGTCTATGCATTTAAAAAACATTAAGTTTAAATCCAAAGATTAAAATAATTATTTTAGGGATCTATGAGCTTCTATGCCAGTGAGCTACAAGGGACTGCAAAGCCTTTCAGAATGAGTCCTGGCTTTCCAAGTTCCTAGTTTTAGGATTTTTCATTAAGATTAAAATCTCATCAATTAATTTTGGATTCTAATTCCTGCCCTATTTTTATGTAGGGTTATTTTGTGGATAAGGTTAAACCTGCTGAATACCATTTTGGAAAAAAATTAAGATGTCCAAAAATAAAAAATGAACCTAACGAGACAGATGAAATTTTGTTCTGCAAATTGCAAAGCTCTGTGCAAACATTTTTAAAAAGTTCTTTCAAAAGGCTTAAAAAATAGCATTAACAGGCTCTCACCTAGAATTCTGAAATAGATTCCAGATGCTCCCCTGCCTCCAGTCTCTCACAATTGGAATCCATGCTTCACAAACCATCATCTGACCTACAAACAAGTTTTTTTCCCCTCTTAAAAATATTTCAGAGAGATGGATTACCTTCTGAAGTTATAACAAACCCCTTGGCTGCATGTTGAGGAACCACTGGGACGGACCAAAGCCAACCACCACTGAATGGTGGAAATGGCACTGGAGCATGTGCAGGCACATGGTACAATCTTAGCTCTAAAACCGGCGAGAAGCCTTTCAGAAGTAGCTGGATAGCTCTCAGGAGGTAGTTTCTCTTAGATAGCAGCTTGTGTATACATGTAATCATCCAGCTACCTTCACACTTTTAACGAGCACTGAGCATAAACAGATGAGTAATCTTTAATTTAATCAATTAAATGAATTATTTATGATTCACAACAGTCACTTCAGTGCTACAATTCCAAGGTTTAAAGCATCGTTGCTCTACAAAAGCCTAACCTTACTAGCTACTCCATAACCCAGACTGGTCTTATGTTTTGTTGCTGAGGATTGAACTCAGGCCTGTGAACATGCTAAACATGTGCACTACTGCCACGGAGCGACACCCCAGTCCATCCAGCTTCTGCAGTCCACTGCTTTATCTTCAAACGCCCACCTTAAGGCCCTGATTCTAAGAAGCTGCCCCTAATACTTCCTTTAACTTACCATAACACATACCCTACTCTGTGGATTTCTGCCTGGTATGGTTTTCCAGACACAAATTCTATTATTCTGACTGATGTACAAGATAAACTCCTTAAGAGTAAGGCCTGAGTTCTTTTCTCAGTGATACCTGTAGGGTCCTACACTGCGTAAGGCGACATTTGCCCCCCAGAGGGGGGGAAACTTTGAGTGAGTTAGAGCTTACTCTTTTCAACTAAGGGTAAGAACAGTCCAGGCTTACATAGATCAGATGCTGCCCTGGGACAAGATATATCCAGCAACAATCCTAGAGTGGTGCAGCAGTGCAGGGGAACTCAACCTCATACCAGTATTATAATAGAAACAGTCAAATAACAATTAGTGATGGTCAACTGTTACCAGTATTTAAAGAAACATGTATATTAGGTTGAACCATATAAATCATCTTTCCCTATGAAATGGTAATCTTAAATGATTCAATCTAATATTTTTCTGATTTATTTATTGCTTATCTCCCTTCCACTCCCCACCCTGGAATGACTCTATGAGGGAGGCATTTTTGTACATTTCCCCAGTGTAATATTAATTAGGCAAATATTTGTTAAATGAATATACTGAGTTATGATTCTTTGCCTTATAATCTTCCGAGGAATTTATAATATATAGTCCATTTGTTTCCTTACAACATCCTAACCTCTGCCATTTGTGAGATGAGGAAACTGAGGTTTAGTGAGGTCGAATAATTTGCCTGACATTATAATCTTAACTGATGCTGTGTGCTGGGCTATTTATACTTACTCTATAAACGCTGTGCAAATTCAGGCTATCTTTCCTCTCTCAACTAGATCATGCAAGATTCTATTAAAAATGGTGACCAAGAAATTTGAGGCTTCCAAAAATAAAGCAGGGGGAGGGGAAAGGAACAATGGGGAGAAAGAGAGACAACAGTAAACGGGTTTGGGGGAGCCTGTGTGCTTGGTGAAATGCAGTATGAAATGGTGGCTAAAGCTGAACCTCCGTCCTTCAAGCTCTTAGACCATCTGACACTTGGGCCCACGGCTGGTGGTGCCTGCATGGGAAGGGAATGGACGAGCATGCTTTTGCCTGCAGGCTGCCCTGGAGTGTCCCTGGGACCACCAGAGTCTTCCAGCAAGCAAGGGAGTACTTCTCATTCTACCATTTTCTGTGTGATGAAATTGGAGCCCTACTTAACAAAATAATGCTGTTTTAAAACACTTCTCCCTAACCTATCTGGAGATACAGTACCCAAAACAACAGGTTAACATATTTTTAAGTGAAGGACTTTTAGTTTGAAGTTTGCTGATGTCACACACTCCTCTTCATGGTAAATGTGTGATCTGTGTTAGAAAAGGAATGGTAAAACCGTGGGAAGCCTCTTTCAGGAACAATGGTCCTAATAGGTTATTCTCCTATTCTTAATGCTGGGGGGTCTAAGGTCTCACATAGGTTTGTTCAGGTGTGGCCAGTTAACAATTTCTACTCTTACTGATGGTGTCCTTTCCTTTTGACCTGAAAGGAAAGGAATCACTTCACTTTCTAGGATATGGAATATAATTTAGTGTGTGTGTGTACATATATATACTTCCTTTCTTCTTCTTCTTTTTTTCCTCTCACTATGTTGAGCAGGCTCGTCTCAAACTCCCGGGCTCAATTGATTCTCCTGCTTCAACCTCCTGTGCAGCTGGGACTATAAGTGCATATTACCATGCCCAGCTTCAAAATATATTTTCTAAATGGTAAAAGAGGAGACATGGATGATTTCTCAAACTTTCTGATGGGAAAAAAAAAAAATGCCAGTTTGTCCCTAAAATAAGAGCAACTTCAAAATGACGAATTCCTTGAGATTTTTTTTCCCCTAGTACTGGGAATTGATCCCAGGGGTACTTTGCCACAGAGCTACATCCTTAGTCCTTTTTATTTTTATCTTAAATTTACTAAGTTGCTGAGGCTGGTTTCAAACATGCAATCCTCCTGTCTTAGCTTCCTGAGTCGCTGGGATTACAAGCATGCTCAACCACTTGAGATTTGAATTTTAAATAAACAAATAAATAAAGTTCTCATATTTCTTTCTAGAAATAATGGTCCAACCATGGAAGTTCTTGGCTTCAAAATAGTACCCGGGTCACAGCAAGCATTCAATAACTATCAAGTAAAATATCAAGCAGAGGTAAAGTTCTCTATAATCTTTTGCCTCTAATGCCCGAGCCCCTGGGTGACTGTGTACCTTTTGCTATGGAAAACATTTAGTATCTCTTCCTGTGTCTCCAGGATTAACTCAGCCTAGTCCTGGCCCTGTAAAAGCCTAACACTAAACCAGATTTATTTATTTATTTAAAAGAGAGAGGGACAGTGAAAGAGAAAGAAAGAGAGAATCAATTTTATTTACTTCTGCATGTAGCCTTCGTTGCTCCAACACTTGTGTATGTGGTGCTGGGGTTCGAACTCCTTGCGCATGCCAGGCAAGTACCGCTCCAGCCCGCTAAACTTCATTTAAAATGGGAACTTTTTCAGTCCAACAGCACAATTCAAGTGTGAAGAAGGTAGGAGATGATGCTATTCAGTGGGAAAGGGTATCTACAATTTGGAAAGCTTCTCTGTCTCAGAGATCAAAATACCAAGGGAAGCAAACAAAACAGATGGTCCTTTCTGAGGGGGTACAAAATTCATGTAATACATTCCCCAAAACACATTGGGTAAAAAATACCCAGGATTCTCACCATGTTGGAGTGTTCACTTTCAGGCAATTGCCTAACACCAACTTCCAGGTTGACATCATCCTCACTACTAACAGGTTCCGTACCACTCGGATCCTATGGGACATTCAAAAGAAAATCGCAGAGTCATCATTCTTCACCCACACTGTCCCCAGCTGTGCACTAAATCTCAGTTGCTGTTTCTATACTGCATTTTGCTTCTGCAGAAGCCATTTCTGTTGTCTTTCGAGCAGAAGGCCAGTTGGCATTTTTGTTGTTTGTTATTTTTATTTATTTATTTGGTCCCTGCTCTCAGCTCCAGGTCTGATTGCCTCAGGTCAGTCTCATTCTTCTTGTCAACAATTTTATCAGGCGTCAGTACCTCAGGCAAGGATTTGTTTTTTTTTTTAGCTATGGCCAATGAGACAAAAGGAGAGAGGTTTGCTGGACTCTCGTGGAAAACTTCTTCCTCAATCTTAAGAGAGCTGTAGGAAGCCCATATACCTCCCAAAAGGAGAGAAAACACGGAGCCCAAATTGCCATAGGCAATGAGAATTGGGGAACCAGCCTTAAGAAAAAAGCTGATACAGTAGGTGACGGAGTAAAGATACAGATGTCAGGGACTGGTCCACTATGGACCATGGGATTAAGCAAATTTGAGAGACCAGACTGAAGCACCTTCTAGAATGAGAATCAAAACATTTCCTTATTGTTTTAGCCAGTTTGTGTTAGTTATTGTCACCTGCAACAACACTTTCTCCATGAGACAGCTGTTTAAGCATGAGTCTAAAACTCTTTTTTTTTTTTTAAAGGGAGGGGGCTGGGAGAGACATAAAGAGAGAACCAATTCCATTTAGTTTTTCATCTGCTTTTCATTGCTCCAACACTTAGCTGTGCAGGTGGTGCTGAGGTTTAAACCTGGGTCCTTGCGCATGCTAGGCAAGTGCCAAAACCAACAAGCCACTGCTCCAGCCCAAGACTAAAACTCTTACGGATACATTTATCATGTTTATTTGATGATTTGCAGTGCTGCGGATCAAATCCAGGGCCTTACACATGTTAGCCAAGTACTCTACTACTGAGCTACATCCCCAGCCCTATGTCGTTTATCATTACTATTTTTTTGCATTATTCAATTATCCTTTTTTATATATATGTATTTTATTAGAGCATTATAGTTTTACATAATGATGGGATTAGTTGTCACATATTCCTAGATGCACACAAATCAGCAATACAATTTATTCAATATCCCCCTGCCACCACACTCCTCTACCTCCCTTCTCCCATCCTCTGATCCCTTGCCTGTCTTTTGGGTCCTAAAAAACCCAAATACAGTGACATAATTCTTATACTTATGAAGAACATTTTTTATATATATTGTTATTGTATATACAGTGACATTTATAACTGCTTAGAATGTACCTTGCTTTATCTGAGTTCCAACATTTCCCTTTCTCCTCCCTTCCTATCATCCCTTCTTATTCTTCAAAATATTTGACAATGGAATTAAAGATTTACATTCTTGTACAGGTATGCAGCACAGCTTGTTCAAATATCTTATGAAGTATCTTGCAACTGTATCTCATACATATTAACATTTGGCATTTTTGTTCTATGGATGTAATACATGAGTTAATCAACTTTATTCCCAAGCCTGGGTTTAGGTCCAGCCACCACAATTGAGGGATACCATTGGGCCCTTGACTCTTTGGGTCTGGCTAACTTCACTCAGCATGATTTCTTCCAATGCCATCCATTTACCTTCAATAGATGCAGTATCATTGTTTCTAATAGCTGAGTAGAACTCCATTGCTTATATATACCAGAGCTTGTGGATCCATTCATCCAGTGAGGGGCATCTGGGTTGGTTCCATAATTTCGCCTTTGTAAATTGGGCTGTTATGAATATGGATTTTTCTGTGTTGCTGTAATATGCTGATTCAAACCCCTCTGGGAAAATACCCAGAAGAGAGACAGCCGGGACATATGGTTGGATCCAACCCTAATTTTTTGAGGAATCTCCACACTGCTTTCCAGACCGGCTGGACCAGTCTGCAATTCCACCAACAGTGTGCTAGTGCTCCTATCTCCCCACAACCCCCCAGCATTTGTTATTGTCTGTATTCTTCATCTTTGCCAGTCTGACTGGAGTGAGGTGAAATCTTAATGTAGTTTTGATTTGCATTTCTCTGACTGCCAGTGATTTAGAATACTTTCCTCATGTATTCATTGGCTTGCTCAAGGTCTTCTGTTAAGAAGTTGAGCTCTCTTAGCCCATTTATTGATTGGACTGTTTGTGTTTTTGTTATTGAGTTTCAAGCTCTTTGTAAATTTGGGATATTGGTCCCCTGTCAGAGAGATCACAGGCTATGATTCTCTCCCATTCTGTAGGTTGTCTCTTGACTGTTTTGACTATTTCTTTGGCTGTACAGAAACTTTTTAGTTTAATGGCATCCCACTCATTGATTTGTGACTACAATTCTTTCACTTTAGGAGCCTTGTTGAGGAAGTAGTTACCAACTCCCACATGCTGTAGTGTTGGTCCTAATTTTTCTTCTAGCAGTTGTATGGTAGTTGGATTAATTCCTAATTCCTTGATCCATTTTGATTTTTGTGCAAGGTGAGAGATAAGGATCTAATTTCAATTTTCTGCAAGTGGCTGTTCAGTTCAGCACCATATGTTGATTAGGCTGTCTCTCCTCCAGGTTATATTTTGACTCCCTTTGTCAAAGATCAGAAGTTTAAAGATTTGTTGGTTTGTCTATTCCATTGGTCTTCATTTCTATTATGATACCAGTACCATGCTGTTTTTAACACTATATTTCTATAGTATAATTTTAGATCTGGTATTGCAAAACCACCAGTTTCGTCTTTCTTGCTTAGTAATGTTTTGGCTATTCTGGGTTTCTTGTTGTTCCATATGAATTTGAGAATTGCTTTTTCTATATTTGTAAAGAATGACATTGGAATCTTGATGGGGATTGCACTGAATTTGTACAGTGCTTTTGGCAGAATGGCCATTTTAATGAATTCTGCCTAACCAAGAGCACAGAACATCTTTCCATCTTCTCAGGTCTTCTGCAATTTCTGTTTTCAGTGTGCAGTAATTTTCCTTGCTGAGGTCTCTTACTTCTCTTGTTAGATTAATTCCCAAATATTTTTTTTTCTTTTAGAGGATAATGTGAATGGGACTGATTTCCTAATATTTTCTTCTGCCCTAAAATTGTTGGTATATAGGAAAGCTATTGATTTATGGGTGTTGATCTTGTAGCCTGCTACTTTGCCAAATCTGTTTATCAGCTCTAGCAGTTTTCTGATGGAGTTTTTTGGATATTGCAGATATAGAATCATGTTATCAGCAAAAAGGGAAAGATTGACTTCCTCCTTTCCTATTTTTATCCCTTTGATTTCCTCCTCTTGTCTGACTGCTCCAGCCAGGGTCTCAAGAGTATATTGAATAAAAGAGGTGACACTGGGCAGCCTTATCTTGTTCCCAAGTTCAGTGGAAATACTTTCAACCTTTCTCCATTTAGTATTACACTACCTGAGGGTTTGGCATATATGTCCTTTACAAAGTTAAGATAAGTTCCTTTGATCCCTATTTTCTCTAGAGTTTTGAGCATAAATGGGTGCTGGATTTTATCAAAGGCCTTTTCTGCATCTATTGAGATGATCATATGGTTTTTGTCCTTAATTCTGTTTAAGTGATGAATTACATTTATTGATTTGCGTATGATGAACCAGCCTTGCATACCTGGAATGAAACCTACTTGATCATGATGAATTATTTTCTTGATGTATTTTTGAATGTGGTTTGCAAGAACCTTATTAAGGATTTTTGCATTGATATTGAGAAGGGATACTGGTCTGTAGTTTTCTTTTTTCGATGTGTGTTTTTTGGGTTTAGGTATCAGAGTTTTGGTTGCTTATAAAAAGTATTTGGGAGAGTTCTTTCCTTTTCAATTTCTTGGAATTGCTTCATAAGGAGAGGTGTTAGCTCTTTTTCAAAAGTGTGGTAAAACTCCGCAGAGAATCCATCAGGTCCTGGGCTTTTCTTCTTTGGAAGGCTTTTAATTGCCATATGGATTTTGGTGCCTGTTATTGGGCTGTTTAGGATTTCAGTGTTATCCTGTGTCAATTGGAGGATGTTGTATGTGTTTAGAAATTTGTCCGCGTCATCCAGATTATCTGATTTAGAGGAGTATAGTTTTTCAAAATATGTTTTGATAATATGTTTGATTTCAAGGGGGTCAGTGGTGATCACCCCCTTTTTGTTGGTGATTTTGTTAATTTGTTTTGCTCTCTCCTTCTTTTAGTTAGAACAGCTAGGGGTCTGTTGGTTTTATTTATTTTTTCAAAGAACCAGCTCTTTGTTTCGTCAATTCTTTTTGTTGTTTTTTTTTTTTTGTTCTCAATTTCATTGATGTCATCTTTGATCTTAATTATTTCCTGTTTTCTGCTGGCTTTGGGTTTAGACTGTTCTTCCTTTTGTAGAGATTTGAGTTGGAGCATAAGCTTATTTGTTCAGGATCTCTCCTGATTCTTAATGTGGACACTTAGTGTGATTAAATTTACCCCTTAAGAATGCTTTCATGGGCTGGAGTGGTGGCTTGGTGGTTATGGCACTTACCTGGCATGCTCAACTGCACGAGTTCAAACTCCAGCACCATGTACACAACGAAGTGTCTGAGGAAGGAAGGTTACATGAAAAACTAAATAAAATTTGCTTCTTTCTCTCTCACTGTCCCTTCTTTCTTAAAAAAAAAAAATGCTTTCATGCTGTCCCAGAGGTTTTGAAATGTTATATCTTCATCCTCATTTTCTTCCAATAATTGCTTATTGTTCTCATGTCTTCTTGGATCCATTCTCCATTTAATAGGGTGCTACTCAATCTCCACATATATGTGTGTTTTGTGTCATGGTTTTTGCTATCAGTTATTAGGGTCATGGCATCATGGTCTGATAGGATGCTTGGAATGATATCTACTTTTTTATATTTGCTGAGATTTCCTTTGTGAACTAGAATATGATGTATTTTGGAGTAGGATCCACTGAGAAGAAGGTATACTCTGCCAATTTGGGGTAGAATATTCTGCAGATGTCTGTAAAGTCTGTTTGATTTATGGTATTGTTTAGACTGAAGATCTCTTTATTGTTTCTTTGATTTGATGATCTGCCTACTGGCAACAGAGGAGTGTTAAAGTCTCCCAGTGCTATTGTGTTGAGGTCCACAAATGGTTTTTTATCTTGGAGTATTGTTTTCCACATTGTTGGGAGCATTGGTGTTTGGAGGGTATACATTTATTATGGATATTTCTTCCTGTTATATGTTCCCTTTACTAGGATGTAGTGGCCTTCTTTATCTCTTTTGATTAATTTATGTTTGAAATCCACTTTGTTGGACATAAGAATCGCAACTCCAGCTTGCTTTCTTGGGCCATATGCCTGGTAGATTTTTTTTCCATTCTCACTAGCTGTAAGGTGGGTTTCCTGTAAGCAGCATATTGTTGGATTTTGTCTGCATCTTTTGATTGCTGCATTGAGACCATTCACATTCAGTGTTAAATAGTTATGTGGTTGTGGTTCATAGTCATTGTGTAAGTTCTGTGCTGTCTTGGTTGTCTATTGATAGCATGTACCTTTATTGAATTTCCTCTGTTTGTGGGTTTTGAGGAATGCTTGCTTATTCTTCTATATGGAGTTTATCTCTGAGGATTCTTTGTAATGCTGGTTTTCTGTTCACAAATGCTGCAAGTTTGTTCATATCATGAAAAATTCTTATTAACCCCTCAAATTTGAAGCTGAGTCTTTCTAGGCATAATATTCTTGGCTACATGTTGTGTTCATTCAGGCATTGAAAGATCTCCTTTCATGATCTTCTCACTTCCAGTGCCTGACTGAAAAGTCAGATGTGATTCTGATTGGTTTGTCTCTGAATGTGATTTGGTGTTTCTCCCTTGCCGCTTTCAATATTCTTTCCTTGATTTCCCTGTTGTACATTTTGAATATGATGTGTCTTGGTGAGCTTCTCATTTGATTAGGCCTATTGGGTGTCCTATAAGCTTCCTGGATGAGCATAGCTGGCTGATTTTATATAGGCAAAATTTTCTTTAACGATTTCCTTGAGAATATTCCATATCCCATTCATTTGTGTTTCAATGTCTTCCTGTATCCCAATTACTTTTAAATTGTTTCTTCTCATTTCATCCCAGACATTTTAAAAATTCTGTTTGTGTTTTGTGAGGTTTTTTTTGTTGTTGTTGTTATCCATGTGCTCAAGCTTGCTGAGCCTACCCTCATTGTCAGAAGTTCTTTCTTCAAGAGCTATTTGAGGTTCTGTTTTCTATTGAAGTTAGTCTATTATTAAATTCTTCCATAGCTCCTTTCATGTCATTGACTGCAGATTTTAGCTCTGTTACTTCCTTTTTGAGTATGTCTATTTCTTTGATAATAGTTTTTCATCTCTTGAGTTTTCTCACTTAGTCGCTTCATTGTATCTTCTTTTAGCTCACTGTTCCTTTTAGTAATCAGATCATTGATAATATTTTCAAAGTTTTTCATCTCAACCCTTGAACCTCTCCTTGTTTGATTCTTCATTTGAAGAGCTTCTTGTGGATCTCTGAACTGAGATTTCCTGAGGGGAAGGTACGCAGTTCTTCAGGTGGTTTTTCCTTGCAAGTCAAAGGGTCAGATCAGCCACCAACTCTTTGATAATCACCTTCTTCCAGATGCTGTTTCTGCCTGGGTCCTCGTGCTGCTCTACCTTTTGGTTCCCTACCAAAGTGTAGACCTACCTTCCATCAGGACTCAAACAGGTCCCAACAGGAAGTGGGGAGTAAGGTAGCTGGGGCTGCTCCAGGCAGGGAATCTCCCCTGGTTGGTCCTGAGCAGGGCTGCTCCGGACAGCGGTCCTACTGGTGGTGTCCTGAGCACCTTCTGGTGGGATTCCTTGCTTATTTTTTAAAATCAAGTACTTAGCACTGTGCCTGGCACATGACATCCATCTGACAAACACTGGATGAACCAATGAATAGAGTACTTGTTTTCTTGATGACTTTCTTCTCTGCAACATTCTAAAACCATTTATTTAGTATAAACAAGACATCTGGTAATAATAAGCCCCATTAAAATTCTAAAACACATTAGGCATATCCTCAACTGAATTATGACATATTAATCGTTAACTTAATTAACTACCATACCATCCTGAGATTACTACAAATTTGGGTAGGATAGTTCTTAGAGAAAATAATTTTGATTTTGGGACATTCAATCTCATAATTTAAGAAATGCAAATTAAAGCAAGGAGATAGTATCCTTTCAGCTATCAAATGGACAATACAACAGCAAAAGAACATTTAGTATTGATAAAATTTTAGGGAAACAGGAACTTTTACACAGTATAAAGACAATGCAGGGGCTGGAGCGGTGGCTCAGTGGTTTTGGCGCTTGCCTGGCAAGCACGAGGACCCGGGTTCAAACCCCAGCACCACGTACACAACTAAGTATTAGAGCAACTAAGGCCATGTGAAAAAAAAACTAAATAAAGTGTTTTTTTTTTCTAAAAGAAAATGCAAATTAGGAGATATTTTTCATAGAAACCATACATATATGGATTTATGTGCAATGAAAATAAAAGCATATAGAACACATTTTTAAATTGCTTACTTCTAGGGAGTGGGATTAGGGAATAGAGAATTTTTTCTATATTTTTATTGGTGATTACTGTGGTACACAATGGTGGGTTCTGTTGTTACACAATTGCCCATGTACACAATGTAAGTGTATAATTTGGCTAATATCAGTCTCCTTTCCCTCCCTTGTGCTCTACCCCTTGTCCTGTTCCTCTATTGATGTCCCAGAATGGGGAATCTTTATGTTATTTATTTCTGTACTGTTCCATTAGAGATGAATTGGCACATATCACTACATGTTTAAAAAAATAAAGGAAAGAGAATAATAATAAAAGAGGATGATGAGAAATATCTAAAAGAAAACAATATAAGACAAAAAAGTAGCATGGATTAGAATCAGTCATATCTTGGTTCACATCTCACCTTCGCCACTAAGAATTATTTGGACTTGGGCTAGAGTGGGGGCTCGGTGGTTATGGCACTTGCCTAGCATGTACAAGGACATGGGTTTGAACCCCAGTACCATATACACAATGAAGTGTTGGAGCAATGAGAGCCACATGAAAAATTAAATAAAACTGATTCTCTCTTTCACTTAAAAAAATAAAAGAACTATAATTATATGCACTTGGGGCAGAGGGTACTTTCCAAACCTGAGTATAACCACAGGTTACATGACAATGTTTCAATGATGAACCACATTATGACTGATCCCATACAATGGCAAGTGAGCTGAAAACTTCCTGTTGCCTCATGACATCACAGCTATCATGACTGAGTGCAGGACTCTGGGCCCTGCGTGTCTGTGATGATGCTGGTATCAGCAAGCCTGCTACACTGTCAGCTGTATGAAAGTATAGCAATACAACTATGTACAGCATGTAATATTTGATAATGGTAAAAAACTCTTTTATTGACATCTGTATTTACTATACTAAGCTTCCTCTTGCTATTCTATCATTTATGCTTACTATACTATACTTTGATATTATTTTATAAAAGAGTTTACTGTAAAATAATAAGCTGTATTATGCCAGCAACTGTCTCACACATCTCAGGTTTACTGCCTCTTGATTACATCATTTGCTCTTCTTAGATTTACTTTCATGTTGTTTTGCTCATCATGGTGCTAGGAGCAAAAGGCTATAACACAAACATAGACACCATGTAGCTCAGATATACAGTAGAGTAGGTTTGTGCAAATATACTCTAAAGGCTTTTGCATAATGATAAAATCACTCAATGATGCATTTCTCAGGACATATCCTGATTGTTAAGGGACAAATGACTGCATTTTTTTTAAGTAGAGATAAACCAGGTGTGGTGGTACACACCAGTAATCTCAGCAACTCCTGCTGAGGCAGGAGAACTGCAAGTTCAAGACCAGTGTCAGTTCAAGACCAGTGTCAACTTAGTGAGGCCCTAGACAGCTTAGTGAGATCCTGACTCAAAGTAGAAAAAAAAATTAAAAAAGGTCTAGGGATGTAGCTAAGTGGTATAGCACCTCTGGGTTCAATCCCTACTACCAAAAAAAAAGTACAGTTAAAAATGCCAAATCAAGGGCTGGAACGGTGACTCAGCAGGAGGAGTACTTGCTTGGCATGTGCAAGGACCTAGGTTCAAACCCCAGCACCACATGCACAACTAAGTGTTAGAGAATCAAAGGCCAGATTGAAAAATAAAATAAAATTCTTTCTCTCTCCCCCTCTCTGAAAAAGAAAAGCCAGATTAAAAATACTAACCTAGCTGGGCATGGTGGTACACATTTGTAATACGAGCTACTCAGGAAGCTGAGCAAGAGGGTCTCAAATCTAAGGTCAGAGCCTAGGCAACTTAGTGAGAACTTATCTCAAAATAAACATTTTTTAAAGAGAGAGGGACAGTGAAAGAGTGAGAGAGAGAGAGAGAGAGAGAGAGAGTGTGTGTGTGTGTGTGTGTGTGTGAGAGAGAGAGAGAGAGAGAGAAGAAAGACAGAATCAATTTTATATAGTTTTCCATGTGGCTTTTGTTGCTCAGACACTTGGTTGTGTTTGTGGCACTGGGGTTTGAACTCACAAGGCTGTAACTGCTCCAGCCTCTCAAAATAAACATTTTAAAAAGTGTTGGAGATGTAGTCCAGTGGTAAACCACTTGCCTAGCATGTGCAAGGTCCTGGGTTCAACCCCAAGTACCACACACACATAAAAAATCCTACCCTATCACGATACACAAACTATCTATGTAAAATATCTTTGGGCTACAGTTTCTAGCTTTTCCTTGAGGCAGGTTCTTTATCCATGCACTGTCTAATGTAGTCTTCCTAACAAACCCCTGTGGGTTTATACCACTGTGATCCCAAATCATGGATCAGGAAAATGATACATTTACTAAAGGACTGCTAGTTAGCAAGAGGTAGACCCAAAGCTTAATAAGACTGCCACCAAGGGCAAGGTTAAGTGATGCTCTCTTTGCTCTCGTTCTTCCTTCAATACTGAGTGTTGATGGCTAATCTTACAGAAGATAAGATTCAGTTTTTAAAATAATTATGTTTGGGCTGGAGATGTAGCTCAGTGGTAGAGTGTATGCCTATTGTGCATGTGTGCTTGAGGCCCTGAGTATGACCCTTGAAACCAAAAATATTGTCATTAGACCATGGATATTTTTTTAAAAAGTTATTCTAGCATTATTTAACCAGAAAGTTTCATTAGCTACAACATTCTCCTCTCAGTGAATTTTGGGTAATCAAGAAGTTACCTTATTATATAAGTTTGTCCAAGTTAAGAAATTTTGAAAACATACAGTTTTTCAGCATGTTAGACAATAGGTTAAGTTCTGAAAAACAGTAGAAGGTTAAGTTCTGAACAAATGAATTACCCTTTAAAAAAATCAGGAGTTAATCTATGGAGAGCATTTAATGTCCAAATTACTTAGCATGTCTGGTTCTGTGGGCTGTGGCTTTGTGGCCCCCAGAGAGGCCAAGCTGAGACTGTGTACCACAGGCAGCACGTTAGACTGCAGAACAAACCTATAGCAGCTCTTCTAGAAGTGCTGCAAAATGCTCTACTTCTGATCCCAGATGAGAGCAGATTTTCAATAGGACAGTTATCAACTGATGCCATTCATCTAAACCTAAATCTCTCTCCTTTCTCTTTTCCTTGTCAAGTGGAAAATGTTCCTTAAATTAGAAGAATCTTATATCCACATAAGCATAGAAGATGAGAACCTCTTGACCTTTAAAAAAAGAACACTAAAGGGGGGGAGGGGAGAAGACAGCTCTTTAGTTGACGTTTCAACTTGGGAAATTAAAGGAATTAGGGGGGTTGGAGCAGTGCTTGCCTGTCATGGATGAGGATGCAGGTTCGAACCCTAGCACTGAGTACACAATGATGTGTTGGGAGCAAAGAAAACCAGATGAAAAATGAAATAAAATTGATTCTTAGATAGAAGGACAGTGAGAGATAGAGAGAGAGAA
>PVKS010017826.1:0-41243 GCA_004027875.1 Aplodontia rufa
GGAGTGTCTTTCTTTTCTCGCTCCCTTTTTTTTAAGAGAGAGAGAGAGAGAGAGAAAGAGAGAATCAACTTTATTTTTTCCATATGGCCTTTGTTTCTATGACAGTTGTGTATGTGGTCATGCCAGGCAAGAGCCAGGCAAGCGTAAATTATGTGAGATTTTTTTTCTTTTAGGATTTGTTGAACACTGAAAGATTATTATCAGAGGAAGTCTTCAAAGGGTCGACTTGAACAATGTAGAGGCAAAGTAGGTTACAATGAAATTACGCCTGTGAATATTCATTTTGTAGGGCTTTTGTAGGGCTTATATTCCACAACAGTAATTTCATAAGATGTACCCCTACAGCCACAAAGTAAGGCCATCTATTTTTGTAATCCTTTTCCCTGGGTCCCCTAATATTTTCAGGCCTGGGAAAAAGAGTATACAAATGGAGAGCTATGTCATATGTTTAAATATTTAAAAGCTGTAAATCAAGTAACAAATTGTTAGATAAAAAATGTGTTGTGTTCTTCTGCGTTAGCAAATATACATTCATAATGCAGAAAGCCGAGTTCACTTTTAAATTTCTTAGTCTCCTTGGAATACCTGGAAACACAGTTGGAATTTGGTAGTGTGGGCGCAGCTAAACACGCGACTTTTCCCACTTTCCCTTCTCTTCTGATTTCTAGCTCCCATTTACATCACTGAAAGTGTGCGTATAATGTGTAGGTGGCTCCAAGCTACATCCAAGTTCAGCCCATGCCCTTGTAAGCAGCCATGGGCACCTTTCAGGTCAAGGGGTGCTTAACAACTGGGACTACCTCCAGGAAAAATTGGAAAGGCTCATTCAGGTCCTGGCATCATTTGGGCAGTAATTTCAGGGGTATAGTTACCCTTCACAAGGTCTTCAGATCCTGAGTTCTAGGATCCTAGGTTCCTCAGGGAACCTAGGCTTTGGATAAGTATGTCCTCTTGGCCCTGTGGATTACTCATAGTTCACAGAGAGACAGTCCTTTAAAAAAAAAAGCCAGAAATAGCCAGGTATCGTGGCTCAGGTCTGTTTTTCCAGCAACCAGGGAGGCTGAGGGAGGAGGATCACAATTTCAAGGCCAGCCTCAACAGCTTAACAAGACCCTGTCTCAAAAAATCAAAAGAGCAGGAGATATAGCTTAGTGGTAAAGCACCCCTGGATTCAATCCCCAATACCAAAGCAGGGGGAAAAAAGAGAAAGCCATAAATATTCTCTAACTCCATGGCTGAGGGTCAGGCAGTGCTGCAAACATTAATTTGTTGACTGCAGACCACATAGTGGCCTTCGAACTTTGTAAGAAACTGCCAAGGGGCTGGAGTGGTGGCTCAGCAGTTATGGTGCTTCCACGGTATGTGTGAGTATTCGGGACACAGCTATTTGGAGCAATGAAGGCCACGTGAGAAACTAAATAAAAATTGATTATTTCTCCCTCTCTCTCTCTCTCACTGTACCTCTCTCTTAAAAAAATGCCAAATTTTTCCAAAATATCTGTACTATTTTCTGTTCCCACTAACAATGCGTGAGAGTTTATCTCTTCGCCTATTGGTAAGTGTTTGAAATTGTTTCCACTTTGGTGTGCCTACAAAGCTGTGATGTCTATTCATGTGCAAGTCTTAAACATATTTTCAGTTCCCTTCTATCACTCCTATGAGTGGAATGACTAGATATTATAGTAGGTTTATTTTTAACTTTGTTTTAAAAAGTTTTTTATTCTTTTTTTAAAGAGAGAGGGACAGTGAGAGAGAGAAAGAGAGAGAGAGAGAATTAATTTTATTTAGTTTTTCATGTGAGACTCGTTCTAACACTTGATTGTGTACTTGGTGCTGGGATTTGAACTCGTGTCCCTGCACATGCCAGGCAAGCACTGTAACTGCTGAGCTACCACTCTGGCCCCCCTATTTTTAACTTTTTTTTTTTAAGAGAGAAGGACAGTGTGTGTGTGTATGTGTGTGTGTGTGTGTGTGTGAGAGAGAGAGAGAGAGAGAGAATTGTTATTGAGTTTTTCACATGGCTCTCATTGCTCTGATACTTAGTTGTGTACATGGGTGCTGGGGTTTGAACTTGTGTACTTGTGCATGCCGGACAAGTGCCATAAACGCCGAGTCACTGCTCCAGCCCCCTATTTTTAACTTTTTAAGGAGCCCCAAAAATCTTTTCTAAACTGGTTGTACTACTTTCCCAGCATCAGAGTATGAGCATTCCAGTTCCTCTACATCCTTTGTAATACTTGGTAGAGTCTATTTTTTAAAATTATAGCATTGCAATTATATGTAGTTGCATCTTATGAATTTAATTTGCATCTCACTAATACCTATGACACTAGACATCTTTTAATGAGCCTGTTTGCTCTCTGCATACCTTCTTTGGCTAAATGTCTATCTTTTGCCCATTTTTAAAAACTGGATTATTTCTTGTTATTGAGTTTTGAGTTATTTTAAATACTCTGTACACAGCTGGGCATGGTGTCATGTGCCTATAATCCTAGTGGCTCTGGAGGATCACACATCTGAAGCCAGCCTTGGTAAGTTTAAGACCAGCCTCAGTAGACCCTGTCTCAAAATTTAAAAATATAAAGGACTGAAGATATAGCTCAGTAGTAGATTGCCCTTGGTTTCTACCCCTAGTATTGTAAAAAGCAAGCAAACAAACAAAACTAACTCTGGACACACCTACTTTAACATATATATGCCTTTCAAATATTTTTGCCAGTCTGTGAACTACCATTTATTCTTAATATTTTCTTTTGAAAAGAATATGTTTATGTTTGAGAAGTCTTAAATGACTACTTTATTCTTTTTATGTTCTTTAATGTCATATCTAGGAAACCTTTGTTTAACTGAAGGTTGCAAAGGTTTTCTGCCATGTTTTCTTCTAGAAGCTATAGTTTTGGTCTATGATCCACTTTGAGTTAATTTTTGCATATGGTACAAGGAATGAATCAGAGTTCATTTTTATTCCCATATAGATATCTAATTGCTCCAAAGGTATTTGTTGAAAAGAGTATCCTTGTTCCATTCAATTGTCTTTGGACTTTTGTCAAAAATAAAGTTCTCTAGGGCTGAAGTGGTTACTTAGTGGTAGCATGCTTACCCGGCATGCAGGAAGTCCTGGATTCAAACTCTAGCACCACATACACAATTAAGTGTTGGAAGAACTAAGACCAGATGAAAAAAAATAATAAAATTGGTTCTGTCTTTCTCTTTCACTCACACTGTCTCTCCTTCTCTCTTTAAAAAAAATAGTAAGCTCTCCATATGTGTGTATATCTAGTGGTGGGCTCCATTTGTTCTCATTAATTTCTTTATTGTGATACCAGTATCACACTGTCATGATTATTATGGCTTCATAGTAAGTCTTGAAATTAGATAGCGGTAGTCCTCCAATTCTATCCTTTTTTTTTCTAAGTTATTTTGACTATTCTTCATACTGTGTATTTCCATGCCAATTGTAAAATTAGCTTCTTAATTTCTTTTTTAAAATGCCATCTGGGAATTATGAGATTTCCTACCTGACTGGTGGCAACAAACATTGTCCCTGCCCTGTGTGAGCCCAGGTTACTTTCCTGCTGATTATTTTAGGTGATTCTTTCCCCTGTGTCAGCTAGATGGAAGCATCCCAAGTAGACTCCAGCACAGAAGAAAAGATGATGACGGCAGCAGGGCCTTTATAAGACTTCCCTGGACCTCAGACACTCTTACAGTGCAAGACCCTACTGCACTTCGTGTTGCACATCTTAAAATGTGTCCCATGGATCCCATTAAATGCCGTTTTTCAACTGTAATCTTTGAAATCCTTTTTGTACACACTTTTGAGTTTTAGAGAGTACAGATTATTCTCTTCTTGAACTTTATCCACATACAAAGCAGAGCTGATAAGTTATAAATATTTTTAATTATTTTGATTTTGTAGAAGCTTTTCAGTTAATTTTTTCATGTCTCAGACATTTTTTTCCCCCAGACTCTGTGTGTGTGTGTGTGTGTGTGTGTGTGTGTGTGTGTGTGTGATGCTGGAGATTGAACCTGTGGTTTCTTGTATGCTAGGCAAGTGCTCTACCACTGAGCTACAGCCCCAGCCCATCAGACATTTTTGTAAACCTTTGAAGAATCTCATGGGTCCCAGTCCTTGTGCCTGCAGAACTCCTGTGTGGCAGCAGTGGGAAAGTGAGAAGGAACAAATTGGTCAGTGAGGATTGAAGTTCTTGAACTGAGTTTGATTGGGGGTAAGGGAAGAGAAAGGGGAGAGTCATGGTTCATCAGCAGGCTGACTTGAGCACAGCCATTTACCAAGACAGAGAAGAAGAAGACGGCTTTTTTTTTTTTTTTTAAGAGAGAGGGACAGTGAGAGAGAAAGAATCAGTTTTATTTAGTTTTCCATGTGGCCTTGATTGCTCCAACACTTAGTTGTGTACGTGGTGCTGGGGTTTGATCCCACATATTCGCGCATGCCAGGCAAGTGCCATAACTGCTGAGCCACCTCTCCAGCCCAGAAGATGGCTATTGTTGTAGGAGAGATGATGAAATTTCATTTGGGACAAATATAGCTATTGTCCATCCTATCAGAGGTGACAAAAGGCAACAGTTTGTCAAATTCCCCTCCTTCCATCACAGCAAATATCTTCTTGGGTTGCCCAGAAGTTAGCTGTCTCTTATGATATCCTTCTGATATGAAGACCACATACTAGAAATATGATAGCAATCCTGTGATAAGGAAAGTATCAGTATCTGGAATACACCTTCCCCAGAGGATGTTGTGCGAGAGGAGTGGTGTGCTAACTACTTGCTTCCCTATTTTTCTCATATTTCCTTTGCTTACTTCCCTTCTCAGCTTTTCGGTTTCACAGAAGTTCCCTGTGCCACCTTTTGTGATGTCTTCCTCCAAAGGAAGACAGATCCGGAAGCCGAGGTTGCCTACCATTACACGAAAGGGACCACTAGAGGTGCCGTCCCCAACAGAAAAGGACTGGTCTAAGGATAATGAAGAGGATTATATCTTCAAGGACCAGGATCAGGGTGTGGATGCCCTGCCTCAGCCTTATCGAATGATCAATAAGCTGGTGGACCTTCTGTTTGACCAAGCATGGGAGCTTATTGAGGAGAGAGACACCGTGAAGGAAGTGGAGAGCAATCGCATCCAGCTTACTATCCATTCTCCACTTGAGGAAATCCAGGTAGTAAGCTGAATGTTAATGAACACACCTGTTACAGGGAATGTTAACATTCAGCTGTAATGAATGTTACAGCTGAGTGTTACAGGGAGGGACCTTCCACCATAAACCTTCATTTAGTAAGACAGGAGCAATTTAGAAAGACTATAGGCATGCTGATGTTGATTAAAATAGACCTGGTAACTGTCTGAGGAAACAGTTGTGCTGGTTAACTGAAGATTATGTTCAGCTATTGATATTGAAAAATCTTCCGTAATGAATTAATCTTCTCTCTTGCTTGACAGTCTTGCTCTTTCCACAGTGCCCTAGATGAATGAAGGATGGAGCCTGTGGTTATGTTTAGTATTGTAAATGTACATTTATTCTCAACTTCGTTTTCTATGGCCTCTTTCCCCTGAAAGTGAAATGCTGTGAGTTCCTCAATGTGTGGGCAAGAGTTTTAGATGAGCACCATGTCTGGAGATTACATATCACGGAAGAGCTCTTGACCCCCCTAAGAAGTAACCTGTGTTACTTGGAGACAGTGACGGCTGAAAATAATTCTTTTTTTTCTCTGTTTTTTTTTTTCCCAGCTGAACAGAATCCCCAGTTGTATGGCTGTTTCCCAAGACTATGTTTTTATTGGAGGAGCCAACGGATTCTTCATTTATAATCTGTACAACACTAAACGAATATGTGCTTGGGATAAACCTAAGGTTGATGTCACTTCCATCTGTGCCACAGATTTAGGGAATGAAGTACTTATTTCTGCCATGGATGAAATGGGTATTTGTTCTTTGTCTTCCTTTTTAGTTTAATGTATAGGTACGTTTAGACTGAAGTTCAGTTTATGCTTCTTTCCAGGTATGACTGAGGCCAGGCAGGGATAGTTATCCCTAGCCAAGCATAGTACCTAATACCTACAAGTGTGGTGTTCTAACATTTCACCTCCATTAGCCCATTTAATCCTTACAACAGGCCTTGGAAGGAAGTTCAGAAGAAGCAATTGAAGCACAGGGGTTAAATGACTTACTTGAGTTAACATGGAAAGTAAATGGCACAGGCAAGCTTCAAACCAGGCAGTGTAGCTGCAGAGTACACACCTTTCCAGCCACTCATGTAAACCAGAGTTTGCTTTTTTCCCTTAGTCCAAGGATGGACCAGGCCTTCTGGGGAGTATGGTATAAAAATCTATAGACAGCATCCTGTATAGATGAGTTGTTATGTTTGCCTCCAAAAGCCTGGGCTCTCTTTAGCCTGTCCTTACGTTTGAGTGACCCAGGCTACTGCCCTGGATTCACTGAGCGTCTCTACTTTGCGAGGCAGGAGAAGATAAGTGTCAGCATTAGCAAGGAAGTCAAGGAAGTAGGTTGCTTTATGACATTGGGGCAGACAGTGCAGAAATTTCCTGCTCACCTTGAATTACCTATGCAGTCATGAATCTGTCTAAATGACAGGCTCTGCTCAACCATCACAGGTAAGCTGAAGAATTACCTGCAAGAGAGTGACCTGACCAGACTGGCACGTTAGGAAGGGTATTCTGGAAGGAGTTTGAAAACCCAAAATGAGAGGCAGAGAAACCAGGAAAGACTATTGTATTAATTGAGGGGAGAAATTATGAAGGTCTGAACCAAGGCAGGGACTGTTAAAATAGAAAGAAAAAAATTCTCTATGATTATTATGTAAGATAGTAACATTAGGGGAAGCAGGATGAGGGACATAAGGGAAATTATTTTACTATTTTGTTTTTTATCGGCACATTAGCATTATATATAATAGTGACATTCATTATGTAATAGTGGTACATGCATATAACATAAGTCAATTACATTCCCCAGTACCTTCCCTTTCCCTTCCTTCTTTCCTCCCCCATCCACTTTTTCTATTCTACTGATCTCCCTTTCATTATTATTTTAATTAGTGCATTGTAATTATATACAAAAGTGGTATTCTTTGTGGCGTTATCATACATGGACACGGCATGGTAAATTTTGTTCCCCAGTACTTGCCCATCCCTCCCGTTTCCCCTCTATGTGCTTCCTCTACTCTATTGGTCTTTGTTCTATTGTCATGAGATTCCCTCCTTTCTTTTTTCTTTATTCTTTCTTTTCTCTCTCTCTCTTGTTTTAGAGATAAGGACAGTGAGAGAGAGAGAGGGAGAAAAAAGAGAGAATGAATCAATTTTTATTGAGTTTTTCACATAGCTTTTGTTGCTCTGACACTTAGTTGTGTACATGGGTGCTGGGATTTGAACCTGTGTACTTGTGCATGCTGGGCAAGCTTCATAACCGCTGAGCCACCACTCCAGCCCCCTGTTCTCTCTTTTCAACTTTCACGTATAAGAGAAGAGTCTGACCCTTCACTTTCTGAATCTGACTTATTTCACTTAGTATGATGTTCTCCAGTTCTGTCCATTTACTGGCAAATGAAAATTTAATTATTCTTTATAGCTGAATAAAAACTCCATTGTGGTTGAGTATAGTGGTGCACACCTATAATCCCAGCAACTTGGGAGATTGAGGCAGGAGAATCAAAAGTTCAAGGCCAGCCTCAACAATTTAGTGAGGCCCTAAGCAACTTAGCAAGACCCTGTTTCAAAATAAAAAATAAAAAGGACTGGGGATATGGCTCAGTGGTTGAGTGCCTCTGGGTTCAATTCCTGGTACAAAAAAACAAACAAACAAATCAAACAACAACAAAAAAAAAAAAAAGAAAAAAAATCCCCAACAACCCTCTGTTGTGTGTATATACCCACACTTTCTTCATCCATTCATCTATTGACAGGCACTTGGGCTGGTTCTATAACTTTGTTGTCGTGAACTGCACTGCTATTAAATGTTTGTGTGCATATATCATCACTATAATATACTGATTTAGTTTTTTGTATTATTTTTGAAACTTTTCTATAGGTCTAAAATTAGTTCAAAACAGAAAGCTTAAGAAATGGAAACACAATGTTGAAGCGGGTGTGAGAGAGTATGTGTATGAGGAGGGTAAGGGAAGGTATGCAGGGGCAATAAAGTAGTCTGACTCCTTTCTGCCTTAGGTAACTGGTGGGACGATGCCATTCCTTAAGAACAGTTACAGAGTATGGTTTCATGGGTCTATGAGTTGAAAAATTCCATTTGAACATGCACAGATTTGAGGTACTTGGGAGAATGCTGATACTCAGAAGTTTGGTTCACAGAAAGAATTATATTCATCACTTTGCATTTCATGTCTGTGGAAGCCTCAGTATGATAAATTTGAAGGCATACTGCCTCGGTGTCCCTAGCTCATGCATTGGCTTGGAGCAGATATCTCATGAGTCTTTATTGGGTTGTTAGACTTTCACCCACAGTAGGCCAGATGCTTTATGCTTTATGCTTTATGTACAAAGGCAGGTTATGAGTTCTGGGAGGCACCTAAAGAAAAAGTTATGAAGCCACGATGGGTGATGAGCCCTTGGGTTAAGTGGGTATTAGAATGAGAGAATTACATCTCAGTTCAACAAAACAACTGTATGAGGAGCTTATTGGGGTTGAGGCACATGGAAAGGTGAGATATGATCCATTCCCTCAAAGAATGTATAAACTGCAAAAGGAATGTATGTAGTACATTGACAGGAACCAGTTGGATAACAGTGTGACACAGTAAGAAATGATGTGCCCAAACAGGTGGCTGGGAATCAAGGGGTGGATTAGTGTGGCTGAGATTCCTACAGGAGACTTCCAGGAAATGTAGGTAAGGCCAGGTAGGCAGAGAGGCCCCAGGAGGGATAACAACCTGAACATTTCAAGAGGAAGGCTGAGGAAGGCAGAGAGACCAAGAGCAGCACAGTCAGCGCAGGAGTCAGGGAGGAGGCTAAGGGTGCATGACAAGTTCAGAGGTCAAATGCAAAATCCCAACCTTCTTTGGCTCACTTGTCTTACATTCTCACTTGTTTTTCTGTTTCAGGCATCGTTAGACTCTTTTATTTTCATAAGGATGGTCTTTTCCTAATCAAAGCCATCAATGAATCGGTGAGTTCCTGTTCTTTCCCCTTCAGTGGGGCCAAAGGTCGTAGCAAATCAAGTTTACATTTGGGAGTGATAGATATGTGGAAGACTATGTGAGGAAGTGTCCACACAGAGTATGAGCTGGAGAGATTATAGCATTTGATGTTGAAGAAAAGGGTACAGGACCTGGTGGCAGTCAAGTGCAGCAGTAGATATTCCATAAACTGCAACTGTCATAAAATTAGGAATGCCATTGTCATAGGGCTAGTCTTCCTTGCACTTACAACAGAATCATCGGAAGACTGAGAATGGAAAGGACTGAGAGTTGGACAGTGCTCCTCAAAGCCAGGCTCAACAATAGATCTTTCCTTTCTCAAGCAATGATTCCCCACTTATTTCAAATGGGGATCCGGTGGGCACCTGGTGACCACACTTCCTCTGCACAGGGAGAAGTGATGGAGGGGGCTGACAACCAGCGTGCAAGAGGTGGGTCAGTGACAGATCGCATCAGGATTCTAGATCATGATTGCCAGGGGGCGCTCCTTGTCAAAGACAGCATAGGGAGGTCAGCAATGAAGTGAGAGATAGTCAAGGAGATGAGACCTGAGGTCAACACACACCTCCAGTGACAAATGTAGAGGTCCAGAAAACCCCAAACCACAAGGTGGCAAAGAGACAGAAGCAGCTGATCCAGCAGCTGAAAATTGGTCCACTCCCAGGCTGAGCAGGACAGTGCTTTGTGCAGGCTCACCGTGTCTCACATCATCTGGCATAGTCCTCCAACAAGAGGTGAATTTCCAACAGTGAAGGATGAACAAAGGATCAAAGGCCAAGAGCTTAAGTGCTTGCTTTATGCCCGTTGACCAGACAGCTAGAATTATTTGCACTATTTATCTGTATAGCATCGGTTTTGTATTTTTATTTGGTAATGACAAATGTGTTTTATAAAAAGAAATCTGGTTTTTCTCAATATGCCTTTAGAGATTTTAAATTTGTTTCTTATTTGGTCAAGTTGAGATTTGTTAAGAACTTTGTGGGATGAGTGTTATATTGTAAGCATCTAGGGACTATGTAGATGAACAACATAGCGGTCTCTCTCACCAATATTTTATTATGAAAATTTTCAAATCTGCAAAAAAGTTGAAAAAATTGTATGGTATGTAGATATTTACCAGAGAGATTCTAAGAACCTCATTTTATACTTTTTTTCTATACATTTTTTTCCCTTTTGGTGCTGGGTATTAAACAAGGGCTTCATGCTAAGAACACCCTCTACCTCAGAGCCTCCTCATTTTTTTTTAAAGAGAGGTAGAGTATGTCAATTTTATTTATTTTTCATCTGATTTTTGTTTTTCGGACACTTAGTTGTGTATGTGGTGCTGGGGTTTGAACCTGGGTCCTTGCACATGCCAGGAAAGTGCCCTAGGGCTGAACCACTGCTCCAGCCCCAAGCCTCCTCATTTTCTTTTATTTTTTTTTAAAGCGAGAGGCCCAGTGAGAGAGAGAGAAAGAGAAAATCAATTTTTTTTTAATGTGGCTTTCGTTGCTCTGACACTTCGTTGTGTACATGGTGCTGGGGTTTGAACCCGTGTCCTAGTGTATGCCAAGCAAGCACTGTAACCACTGGGCAACCACTCCAGCCACCCCCACTCTTTTTTAAAGAGAGAGACAGTGAGAGGGAAAGAGAGAGAAAATCAATTTTGTTTAGTTTTTTTAATCTAGTTTTCGTTGCTCCTGACAGTAGTGTATGTGTGCTGGGGTTGGAACCCAGGTCCTTGAGCATGCCAGGCAAGCACTTGTAACCACTGAACCACTGCTCCAGCCCAAGCACCTCATTTTTAATTTGCAATTTTCACCCTCAACTCAGAAAATTTCAAACTTTAAAAGTCTTAATAATAATAAAGGTAATAATAAAAAAATGAAAAAGAAAACCACAAACTTGAAGTACATCTCTATATCTACATACATAAATTTATGTATTTCCAAGTATCTGTCCATATACATGCCTTTAAAATATGTAAAGAGGGCTGGAGTGGTTGCTCAGTGGTTATGGCACTTGCCTGGCATGCGCTAGTATGCGAGTTCAAACCCCAGCACCACGTACACAACGAAGTCTCAGAGCAACAAAAGCCATGTGAAAATCTAAATAAAAATTGATTCTCTCTCTCTCTCTCTCTCTCTCACTGTCCCCTCTTTCTTAAAAAAAAAATAAAATATGTAAAGAGTTCAAAAAGACAAGCCAATAAAAATGGGCAAAAAACATGAGCTGACGTTTTACAAAAGAAGATACACGAGTAGCCAGTTAGTTAGCAGAGAAATGCAAGTTGAAATTACCATGAGATACCACTATAGATCTGTTTTAATGCTTAAAATGAAAAGGACGGACCATATCAATTATTAGGGAGGATATAGCACAGTAGGAAGTAGGAATATAATATCACTTTGAAAACCAGTTGAGTAATTTCTGGTAAAGTTAAAGCTATGACCTATCAATCCCATTCCTAGATATTTACCCAAGACAAATGAATACATATATCTATTAAAATTTTTGTACAAGATGTTTATAGCAGCTTTAATAATAACAATAAACTGAACACAGAGAACAAATAAAAGTTGTGGTACCACATAGTAATTCAATGGAGTACTGCAGTATTTAGTGACAAAAAAATAAACTATTGATGATCTTGATGCAAAAAATGACACTTAAAATCATCAAGTGAGTAAAAATTAATAAAGTCACTTCCCCATATAGACTGTATTTCAAGGTAACCAAATAGTATGTGATGGAAAGATCCTTATGGAAGACTTCTAACAGAAGGAATAATAAAATCCAGCTATCTTAATTTTGTAAGCCATTTTTCAGAGTAATCGTCTAGGCAATGAGCAGCAGAGGCTGATGAGGTTGCTTATGACAGACGAATCAGAATGACACCTATCCTCTTTTTTTTGAGGTAGTAGATATTATTTTTCCCCATTTTACAGACAAAGAAATGGAGGCACAGATAAGTTTCATAGATATTAAGAGGCAGAACTTGGATTTAAACCGATGTTTCTGCTCTTAAGAAATACTAGCCCTGGGCTGGGGCGGTGGCTCAGCATTTGCCTGGCATATGTGAGGACCCCAGTTGGAACCTCAGCACCACGTACAATAATGAAGTCTCAGAGCAATGAGAGCCATGTGAGGAACTAAATAAAATTGATTCTCTCTTTCTATCTCACACTGTCTCTCTCTCTTTGGAGAGGGACAGAAAAGAAATACTAGCCTCAAGGACTAACAGCAAGATGATGCAGATGGCCCTCTCTTTGAGCATTCACTAATATTAATGTAGTTAGGGAATGTTCAGATGGCTTAACAAATAGAATTGATCTGTTATCTAAAAAGTACATATAAATATAAAATCTAAAGATTTTAAAATATTTAAAATATAACATGTATTTTATATATATTTACCTCAAATATTTTAATATATATTTTGTAATAAATCTGTAATGTATAAAAAGTTGACCAAAGAGCTGGAGTGGTGGATCAGCAGTTGTGGGACTAGCTTGGCATGCGCGAGGATGTGGGTTCAAACCCCACCACCACATGCACAGCGAAGTGTTGGAGCAACAAAAGCCACATTAAAAACTAAACAAAAATGGATTCTCTTTCTCTCTCTTTCTCATTGTCCCTCTCTCTCTTAAAAAAAAAAAAAAGAATGTTTAAAAAATAATAAAATAAATTAAAAGTTGACCAAGGGGCTGGAGCAGTGGCTCAACAGTATTGCACTCGCCTGTTCTCAATTATCAATTGTACCATCACTAGAAGAGAGACAGCCAGCTATTATGAGGCTCCTAATAGACAGCATACAGTGGTGGAGTATCTAAGTATCCATGCCAAAAAAGATTGAACCTAAATCTAATCAGTCTGTGGATCCAGTTACCAGTGTATAGGAAACATGAGCCTCACCCACTCCCACCCCCAGCTTGTTAAACAGCACCGTGGGGATGCAATTAATCCAATCCAGAATGTGGGGGAGGGAAAGACCTTTATTTCTTTAACAAATAAATGACAAACAAACAAATAAAAACAAATGGGGAGGCTATTATAAATTAAACAAGATTTAAGAGATACATTAAATACAACCTGTGAACTTTATTTGGATCCTGACTTGAACAATTGCAAAAAGATATTAACATTTGTGAAACAATTGAGGAAACTGAAAGCGGAGTAGATATTAGGTGATAGTAACTGTTTACATTTTAGGCTTAAATAAAAATAGTAATTTATTGAGTTTAGGAGGTGATAAAACAAGAATTACCATATATTGAGAAATGGATACCTAAGGATTTGTTATGCTATTTTCTCTTTTTGTATGTTTGGAAATTTACCAACAAGTTAATGTTAAATTACATGCATTTAAGAAATTTAACTAGTTCTTGGGGCTGGAGCAGTGGCTCGGTGGTTACATCGCTTTCCTGGCATGCTCGAGTACACAGGTTCAAACCCTAGCACCCGTGTACACAACTAAGTGCCAGAGCAATGAAAGCCATGTGAAAAACTCAGTAAAAAGTGATTCTCTCTCTCTCACTGTCCTCTCTTTAAAAAAAAAAATTCAACGAGTTCTTAAGTAAATTAGGGAGTTTACCAACCAAAATAGTTTAGCCACCTTGTTTTGCTAGTCTTCAAGCTCCTTAAAGGTGTAGCGAAACCATACACACTGCATCTCAACTTTCCAAATTTGAGTAGGTCTTTTACTAGAGTTATGTCCATCTCTGCTACAGTCTGGATAGAGCCTTTTGTCCAGCAGCCTGCAGAGTTCTAACTTATTTCAATTCATTTGAATAACGGAGTGCCAGCACAGACCTTAGGGTTTGCAAACCTGACTGGGAGATAAGATAGTATGCCACAAATTACCAGGAAATAAATCTAAAAAACTTCGGACAGAAAAGCTAGGTCTGCTTCCTTACATTTCATCTTGTCTGATTCCTGTACTAAGATGGGATGTATGAAATGGTGTGAGGCATCTTTTCGTGTCTCAAGGTTTCAAGAACCTCTGTTCTGGCTGTGAGCCACAGAAGGTACTGAAATATGCTCTTCTCTGTTACCAGGCTGTGCTTACTCTACCAGCATCTCTTTCTTTTCAGGATGATACCAGCAAGCAAAGCACCTGCGTAAAGATGGCAATCTCTCAGGGCGGGGACTTTGCAGCCTTCCTCTTACAAGGCAAGTTTACCCGAAGACTGTGAAGAAGGCTCCATTATTCTGCTCTTTTGGATGATTCCCCTGAAACCTTTTATTTAGAAATTATTTAGATTTGCAGAAGAGCTGCAAGCTTAGTACAGAGTTGCCCTATGCCCTTCACCTGCTTCCCTAATACCAACATTGAATATAGTGGTGGTAGGTTTGTGGAAAGTGGGCAAATAATCTGTGGTTGATAGTTAATTAATAGTTTTGCAGTGGGGCTGGAGCCACAGTGGCTCAGCAATCAAAGCATCTGCCAGGCATGCATGAGTTCGAACCCCAGCACCACATACACAACTAAGAGTCGGAGAAATGAAGGCCAGGTGAAAAAATATATATAATTGATTCTCTCTTTCTCCCTCTCTCTCTCTTTTTAAAAAAGTAGCATTGCATCAATATACAATACTATTAATTAATAACTATTAATCACATATAGTTCTTCCCAATTTCATCAATTTCTCCATGATGTTTTTGCCCCAAGGTTCAATCCAGGATGCGGGATCACATTTAGTCCTATATCGCCTTGGTCTCCTCCTATCAGTGATGGTTTCTTGATAGGTCCTTGCTTTTCATGGCCTTGAAACTTGGGGAAAGTACCAATCAGATGTTTTATGGAATTAGTCCCTCAACTTCAGTTGGTCCACTATTTTCCTCATGATTCAACTGGGGCTAAGGACTTGGGGAAGATGGTGCAAGGTGAAGCATCATTGCATCATATCAAAGGGCATATGACAGCAGCGTGACTTACTTGGCTACTATCAACCTCAGTCACTTAGTTAAGCAATGTCGTGGAGCTCCCTGGTTCCTCCACTGTAGAACTACTACTTACTGTTTTATTTCCTTTCTTCTCTCTTTCTTTATTTTCCTTTCCTTTATTTATTTCCTTCCTTTTCTCTCTTTCTCTCCTTTTCCTTTCCTTTCTTTCTTTCCTTTTTTCCTTCATTTTCCCCTCCTTCCCCTCCTTCTTGCATTCATTCTTCTTTTCTTTTTTGAGATGAGGTCTCGCTGTGTTGCATAGGCTGGACCCAAACTCCTGGATTCCAGTGGTCCTCCCGTCTCAGCTTCCCAGGTAGCTGGGACTAGAGGTGTGCACCACGCCCAGCTTTGTTTTCCCCTGTCTTTACTCTGTAAGGAGCAAGTCCCTAAGTCCAGACCACACTCAAGGAAAATGACAAATCATCACCTTCTGGAGGAAGGAAAATTGAAGAAATTTTAGACATACATTAAAGCCATTATAATAACTAACATTTGGGGAAAATACTTTGAGATGATACAGATATCTTACTTCTTCTTTCACCTATCAATCTAAGCACTCGTCTGATATCGCCTGCTACAATTAGTACTATGTTAACATATTTTATTCAAATATTGTTAACTTGATTTTCAAATTTCAATTATTTAGTCATATAGTATATGGGGCTCTATTTATACTGTTTCTTAACAGCCCTCAAATGTAAGATGCTTGGAGAAGATATATATTTTATAATACTTTATGTATTAAAGAAACTTTTATATCATCTGTGTTTATTTCCTAGAGCTGCCATGACAAAGTGTCACAAACTAAGCGGCTTAAAACAATAGATATTTATTAAATCTTTCATGGTGAGGCTGGATCGGTGGTCAGCAGTTATGGTGCTTGCCTGGTATGCGGGAGGAAGCAGGTTCTAATCCCAGCACCATGTACACAATGAAGTGTCAGAGCAATGAAAGCCACATGAAAAACTAAATAAAATTGATTCTCTCTCTCTCTCTCTTACTGTCCTTATCTCTTTAAAAAAATCTCTCATGGATCTGGGGTCTGAAATTAAAGTTTCCAGATAATTACTTTAATTACTTTTTTAAACCCAGAGGTGCTCTACCATAGAGTTATACCCTAAGTCCTTACTTATTTGTTTGTTTATTTATTTTTATTTTGAGACAGGGGCTGGCCTTGACCGTGTGATCTTCCTGCCTCCGCCTACCAAGTAACTGAGATTATAAGTGTACACTACTGTTCCCACTGGTAATTTTATTTTAATGGGTGGAGGGAGAGAGGAGTGAAAATCAATTTTATTTATATTTTCATCTGGCCTTTGTTTCTCCAACACTTAGTTGTGTATATGGTGCTGGAGTTGGAACCCAGGTCCTCATGCATGCCAGGCAAGCACTCCAACCACCGCTCCAGCCCTGATAATTACTTTTTAAAGGAAACATTTAGGATCCTGTACCCTGGGAGAGCAACCTTTCCCAAGTTGGTGGATGTTCAGCTCAGAAGCTTAACCTGTTTCTGTGAGAAGATGTCCCACAACCCCCATAGGTTGTCATCTCCTCAAATATTAGAAAAATTCTTCGGGGGCATCTTTCCCAATTCTAACCCTTTTATTTGCCCAGGCCCTCTCTTAATGTTTCTGTATGTGCCACTTCTTCCACAGGACAGCTTTAACTATAAGGCAGAAGTTCAGTAGAATTTTCTATGTGCGATATAGAAAGCATAACATATGGGTGGATCACATGCTTTGGGGGGTGGGGTGGGAAACACTGCTGGGCATCAGTGCTGTGATTGTGAGAAGCCCATCTCCCTTAGATGGCAGTAGCTGGAGTGTTCAGCTCTCTGTGGGAAAGTTACTTGGCAAGCAAACTTGCAATAATCATTGCAAAACTACATCGCCTTCAACTTGTCAGAGTTCCTGTTTCACCAGTGTCTACTGCAGAGGTGCCAGGAGTTCCAAGAAGGGAGATGAAGCTTGTGGCCTGCTTGCAATTGCTAAATGGCTCTTTGGTTTCCCAACGCAGGAACTGGAGATGTTTGGCTGGATGTGTATAAGTTGCCCAAGGAGACTTGGCTCAAAGAGGTGGAGCACCCCCAACTCACTTTAAATCCAAAGAAAAAAGCCAAACAGCTGCAAATGGTAGGGAACATCATTGTTTTCAACCAGTACGTCTCTCCCCAGTGTTGCCACATCTAGCCTAAATCTTCCTGAGAATTTCAAGATGAACAAGGCCTCTGGTGGCTATAAAACACAACCGGAAGAGCATTCATGTCTCCAAAATTGATTTGCTTTGGATGAACAAAATATTAAAAGTAGAGACAGCTTCAGTAGTGGGAAACTCATTATCTCTCTTGTCTTGGACCTGCCTCTGCACTGAGACCCCTCCCAGACATTTCTCTGGAAGGAGGATCTTTTGTTCTGACTTTTGCCACACTGGCTATTTTTTTCCTTCCTGGACTGAAATGGTCCTTTCATGCCTTGAATTCCACTAAATTTCTCAGACCTACATATAAAAAGGGTATTCTTGATATATAAAAATATGTAGGGCTGGAGCGGTGGCTCAGCGGTTTTTGGCGCTTGCCTGGCAAGCACAAGGACCCGAGTTCAAACCCCAGCACCATGTACACAACTAAGTGTCAGAGCAACTAAAGCCATGTGAAAAACTGAATAAAGTTGTTTCTCTCTTTCTCTGTCTCTCTCACTGTCCTTCTTTCTTTAAAAAAAAATATATATATTCTCCTCCATATTGTTACTATTTTAATTTTTTTTTAAAGACAGAGGGACAGAGAGAGAGAGAGAGAGACAGAAAGAATCAATTTTTAGTTTCTCAGGTAGCTTTCGTTGCTCAGACACTCAGTTGTGTACGTGGTGCTGGGGTTTGAACTCATGTACTCGCACATGCCAGACAAGCACTGTAACCACTGAGCCACCACTCCAGCCCCTCCATATTATTTTCTTTTTAAGAGAGAGGGACAGTGAGAGAAATAATCAATTTTATTTAGTTTTTCATGTGGCTTTCAATGCTGTAAGACTTTGTTGTGTATGTGGTGCTGGGATTTGAACCGGAGTACTTGCGAATGCCAGGCAAGCACTGCAGCTGTTGAGCCATCACTCCAACCCTATTTTATTTTTAAAAGATAGAAACCTTGCCATTTCATTTTAATGGAAGCCAGAGACTTAAGCTATGCCTTTAAGATAAAGTTCCTCAGGAAAGATTAAGACTTAATTTGCTTATTTATATAATGTGTACTTTTTTTTGTAGTACTGGGTATTGAACCCAGGGCCTTGATTAAGCATGCTAGGCAAATGCTATATCACTGAGCTACAGCCCCAGCCCTTTTTAAATTTTGTTTTGAGACAGGGTCTCACTAAGTTTCTGAGGTTGGCTTCAGCAATCCTCCTGCATTGGTCTCCCAAGTCTCTGGATTCTAAGCATGTACCACCATGCCTGCTCCCCAACTACATTTTAAGATCCTAAAGAAGGAGGGTCATGTATTAAAATCCTGCAGGTCAGAGGACCACCCGTACATTGGTCCTCCGTGTCTATGGCATGAATTCTCTTCTCACAAAAGGAAATGGGATGGGGTGGGGAGAAAGAACAGCTCGGAAGATTATAAGGGAAGGGGCAAATATATCAAATATATTGTGCATTAATTTATAATTTTTCTCCTCAGCACACTGTTGATCCCATTATTCCAGATAACTTAGAAACGGTAAGAAACTTGGAAGAAAATCTCCAGAGAGATTTAAGTTATATTTTAAAGATTCTTATTTTTACTTGAAATGTACCTTAAATATCATATTAGTACTGGTAAAATGACCCACCAGGACACTATTTTCAGATTCTCTGTAACTTAATCTTATATCTCAGATCCATTGAAGATTGCCTCCTGTCCTTGAGAATAATCAACCCAGGTCATTTGTCCAGAGGTAGGTTTATCTAAAGTTAAGGCAGCTGAAATTTTAGGGCCTCACATTGGTCCCTTCCAAGGCCCTGGGAGGGGCCCTAGCAATATATTCACATGGTCTTGTATTTTTATAAAATTGGCAAAACAAAAATAAATAAAAAATAAAATAATATATAAAATTGGCAAAACTAATATATTTTAACCACAGTCACTTAGGACCGCTGTCTCTTTTCACTCCAATTTCCTTCTACCACAGTTCCCCCCATGTTGGGTGGTATGAGTGGCCATGGGCATTTTGTATTTGTTATTTTGAGTCCTTTTAGTTAAAGAAGGCCCATGAAACCTGGGTTTCACCCCCTTCAAAAATAACAGCCTAATCCACCAAGACAAGTAACTCCGGGGCTTCGTCTTTGTTTTGGAATACCTTGGAGGACGAAGCAGCTTCCCTGGAGCATCCTGACTCTCCATCTGAGAGGAAGCACACCATCTTTATGAAGCTTAGTCCTTGAGAACCTGAGATCTCAGTAGAGGAGTGGTAAACTTCTGAAATGGAAGTTTTTAGCTAGGGCCTTTTTTTTGTTTGTTTGTTTGTTTATTTAGGTTACATTATATTTCAAATAATATATGACTACATCACTCTTGAAAAAGTCAAGTAATTCAGATACATGACCCTCTACAGAGGTAATCACCATATTAGTTTTGTTACTGAAAACTCAATCATTGGGGCTGGAGTGGTGGCTCAGCGGTTACGGTGCTTGCCTGGCATGCATGAGTATGGAAATTCAAACCCCAGCACCACATACACAATGAAGTCTTGGAGCAATGAAAGGCACGAGGAAAAACTTAATAAAATTGATCCTCTCTCTCTCTCTCTCTCTCTCACTGTCCCTCTCTCTTTAAAAAAACAAAAACAAAAAACTCATTGTCCTCACTGCCAATTAATTATGAGGATAAGGTTTTGAGAAAAAGGAAAAAGAAGTTTTACTGCTTTGCTAGCAAAGAAGAATCACAGGGACTCCTCTACTAGAGGCTGTGATTCTCACTCGAGGGGGAAAAGAAGGCTTTTAAAGAGGGGATTCCAAGGCTACATCCAGCTCTGCCCTGCCAGTAGTCATCATCCATGTGTAGTCTTTCTTAGATCTGCAGGTCAGCTCCGAAGTCTGGACTCCTTCATTTCTGTGGTCTGTGAACTGAAGATAGAAAACTCAGTCTAGGATGGGAAGAAAGTTAATCTTGCTTCCCCCAAGGTTAGGTGGGGGAGAGGGAGAAGAGAAAGAAACAAAAATGTCAGTTTTAAAATAAACAACAGTGGCAGAACAACGAGGGTTATGTTCAAAGTGTAAAGCAGACCCCTATTACAGCTTGGTGTGTGTTTTCTAAATCTTCAGTGTATATTTATATTTTTATATTTTGTTTATTTTGAAAAAAATATAGTTATATCTTATGGGAGTTTTTTCATATGTGCCATCATTCTCTCTCTCTCTCTCTCTCTCTCTCTCTATATATATATATATATATATATATTCTTACAAACTTGTATTTTTTGTTCATCAACTTGTTGACCTGGTTTTCTATATCAAATAAACCCTATTATAAATGTACTGTAGCTTATATGGCTGCTAATCTATTACTACAAAAATAGAAAATCTTCATGTACTTTGTACATCTAAGTGAGTGTCTCACCAGGGAATGTATATTTTTAGTTTTAATACAGGTGCTAGGAAATTATCTTACAAAAATGGCCTGACAGTTTACTTTTTTTTAAAGAGAGAAAGACAGGGAGGGAGAATAAATTTTATTTATTTTTCCATCTGGCCTTGGTTTCTTAACACTTAGTTGTGTATGTGTGCTGGGGTTTGAACCTGGGTCCTTGTGTATGCCAGGCAAGCGCTCCAACCACTGAACATCTGCTCCAGCCCCTTGACAATTTACATTTAATCAATATTTCCCCACAGTTTCAATGAACTTGATATTATCAATTAATTTGTTTTGTTGTAAACTAATGGGGTAAAGAGAACTCTCATGTTAGTTTTCATTAATCTGTTCGTATTTTTATTGGACACTGAGATTTTCTCTTTTGCAAATTGCTTATATCCTTTGCTCAATTACTTATTTTTTCTAATCCATTATTTCCCTTTTTACTTTGTTTATATACTTTTTGTTGTAAAGAAGTTTCAAATTTTGACAGTCAAAGTATTAAATTTATTCTTCATGACTTTTGCATTTGAGAAAGCTTTTCCTGTCTTGAAGTTAGAAATAAGTTCTCTTGGGTTTTCTTCTACTATTTTCAGTTTTTTTTTTTTTTTTTGAGAGAGAGAAAGAGAGAGAGAGAAAAAGAATCAATTTTATTTATTTTTTCCATCTGGTTTTTGTTTCTCCGACACTTAGCCGGAGTCCTCATGCATGCTAGGCAAGCATTCTAACTGCTGAGCAACTGTTCCAGCTCCAATATAACATGTTTTTCAAATAGCCACTTGCCTCGCAAATGTTTTTGAGTAGTGCGTCCGTTCCAAGTTGTGTTGGAAACGCCCCTTCATCATTCCTATATACATTTCTACGCTCTCTACCTGTTCTACTAACATTTTTGTCTGTGTCTCTACCAAGGCCTTATAAACTTTGGAGCAACACTCCAGGGTTCTGTTGTTCCATGTGCTTCCTCCTGGCTAGGTGAACTCCTGATATATTTTTGTGCTCTATTTTCCCTACATTTGTTGTTCTGCCTTTGGGGACGAGTTCATTAACCTGCCTCCCAACCCTTCTACTGAGTTTTTCATTGTTTGCAATTATATTTTAATTTGAGAGCTCTGTTTTTGTTCTCTGCTCCTTTCCCATTTATTTATTCATCATCTATTTTTGCACACTATTTTCAGAGAATGCAATATAGCTTCTCTGAAGACGTAGTGATTTTTTGGTGTTTTTTCTTCATGCGTGGACTCTGTTTCCACGTTGCTTTTTTCTTCCTGTTTTGGTCTGTCTTTGAGATGAGATGCTCTCCTCACTCGTCATGGCTTTCTATTTGTTTGAGAGTGGGAGAAACGCTAAGAAACTGACAGCAAGCTCTGTGGGATGGTGGGCTTGCTGACTGTTTTATTGGGAAACACTCAGGTCAGTATCTTGTAGTATTTTCTGTTTGGCTGATCCGTTAGTTTTCCCAGAGATGGCTCTTCCCATCTCCTGCCTGAGTTCTAGGGCCACAAGAGAAAGATGTCTTGAGGGTGGAGATGATCTGAACATCTGGTAGGGAAACTTTAACTATTCTAGTGACTGTTCCGAGTTAGGGAGGAAGTGAAAGAGTTTAGACTCTGGCATTGCAAGAGATTTTTCAACCAGTCCTCTTATGGCTAGCCCCACCAGCACAGCAACTTCCAGAGAAACCTGAAGTTTCCATTTTCTTTCATCTTAGGGTTTTTCAGTATAAATCACGGTTACTAGGCTGAATTAGGCTCTTTGTTTTTTTGTTTTTTTGTTTTTTTTTGAGGTGGGGACTCACTATGTTACCCAGGCTGGTCTCAAATTCATGGGCTCAAGTGATCCTCCTGCCTCAGCCTCCCAAGTAGCTGCAACTGCAGGCGTGTACCCCAAAACCAGGATAACTTTCTTGGGTCTGCTAAATCATTTAGCTATCTTCTTTCCAGGTTTTAAGTTTTGTTGCTTTTCTGTCTGCTTCAGCACCCACACTATCCCCAGTCCTAGCACTACTAGCTGCTTTCCTGACCTTTGTTATAAGTTGTAATGGTTTGCAGATTTTCATCTGCTAGTATTTTATTGAGAAATCTTGTGCCTACCTTTGTGAGAGATGATACGTAGTTTTGTTTTCTTGTAACATCTTTGGTTGTGGTCATCAAGGCCTCGTGTATTAAGTTGGGGTGTGCTCTGCCTCTTCTATATTTTAGAAGAATTGGCGTAGAATTGGCATCATTTCCTCCTAAAATGTTTGATAGATTTTACTAATGAAGTCATGTGGTCAAAGAGTTTTCTTTGTGGAACTACAAATTCAATTTATTTAGTAGATAAAAGACTGAATAGGGTTTCTATTTATTTTTTTCTTTTCCCACAACAGGAAAAAAAACACACAGGAAATTTATTATGTACCTAAGCCATGGGAACATTAGAGTTCTATTCCTTCTTCAAGCTTTTGTATTTTGTGTATCCTAATGAATTTGTCCATTTTTAAATCTAGATTGTCAAATTTATTGGCTCAATATGGTTTATAGCATTTCCTTATTACTCTTCCACTATTTCTAAAATCTGTTGTGATATATGTTCCTTCGTTCCAGATGCTGGTAATTTGTGTCTTCTCCGTTTTCTTAATCATCTTGGCAAGAGGTTTGCCAATTAATCTTTTCAAAGAGAAAACTTTCAGTTTCATAAACTTTCTCTATTGTTTTTCTGTGTTCTATCTTACTGATTTCCAATTTGATTTTTTTTTTAAGGAGACAGAGGGACAGTGAGAGAGAGAAAGAATCAATTCTACTTAGTTTTTCATGTGACTTTCGTTGCTCTGACACTTCATTGTGTACGCGGTGCTGGGGTTAGAATTCGAGTCCTCGTGCATGCCAGGCAAGAGCTGTAACCGATAAGCCACCACGCCAGCCCTCCAATTTGATTTTTTCTTTAAGAGAGAGAGAAAGAGAAAGAGAGAATCAATTTTTTATTTAGTTTTTCATCTGGTTTTTGTTGCTCCGAAACTTAGTTGCGTACATGGAGTTAGGATTTGAACTTGCATCCTTGTGCATGTCAGACAAGCAACGTAAATCCTGAGCACCTTGATTTTTTTTGAAGAGAGAGAGAAAGGGAGAAAGTGATAGAGAGAATCAACTTTATATATTTATTCATCTGTCCTTTGTTTCTCCAACACTTAGTAGCGTATGTGGTGCTGGAGTTCGAACACAGATCCTTGTGCATGCCAGGCAAGTTTTGCAACCACCGAACCACAGCTCCAGCCCCTCCAATTTGATTTTTATTATTCTTTTCATTTGTTTACTTTGGGATTTCTTGTTTGTCTTCTAGCTTCTTTTTTTTTTTTTTTTAAGAGAGAAGGACAGTGAGAAAGAGAGAGACAGAGAGAATCAATTTTTAATGAGTTTTTCACATGGCTTTTGTTGCTCCAACACTTAGTTGTGTACGTGGGTTGCTGGTGTTCGAACCCTTGTACTTGCGAATGCGGGGCAAGCACCGTAACCACCAAACCACCGCTCCAGCCCTGTCTTCTAGCTTCTTAAGAAAGAAAACTACATCATTGATTTGAGATGTTTCTTCTTTTCTGATGTATGAATTTAGTGCTATAGACCTATACATGCATAGTCTGTTACACGTCTGCAAATTCAACTAACTTCAGGTCAAAAATATGTTTTAAATATTGTGTCTGTACTGAATTTTTTTCTTGTCATTATTCCCTAAACAGTATAGTGTACCAGCTACTTCCATAGTATTTACATTATATTAGGTATTTTAAGCAAGCTAGAGATAATTTAAAGGACAGTGGGGGTGTACCTAGGTCATATGCCAGTACTGTGCCGTTTTACACAAAGGACTTGAGCATCCACAGATTTTGATATCCAAGGAGCTCCTGGAGCCAGTCCTTCATGAATTCTACGGGATGACTGTACTGCTTTAGATGCATCCTTTAAATATTGATATGTTTTAATTTTCTTTCAATCCAAAATACTTCCTAATTTGCTTTTTTCTCCTTTAATCAATGGATTATTTAGTGTGCATTTATTATAGATATTATAGATAGCTTACTTTTATTGGTTTCTAATTTATTCCATTGTGATCAGAGAACATACTTCATATAATCTGAATTCTTTTAAGTTTATTGAGACTTGTTTTATGTCCAGTGTATGGTTTATCTTGGTAAGTATACATGAAAAGAATGGATATTCTGCTATTATTAGTCTAGTTATTCAAGTCTTCTATATCTTTGCTGTTTTCTTACTATTTATTTATCCTATCAGTTATTGAAAGGGGAGTCTCTAAGATTATAGGTTTATCTATTTCTTCTTTTACTCTTATGAGTTTTTATATCATGTATTTTGAAGCTGTGTTATTAGATACATATTAATTTGGAATATTATATTTTCCAATGAATGGATCATTTTACTGTTACTCACTGACCCTTTGATTCCTGGTAATACTTTTTGTTATGTATGAAATCTTCTAAGTAAGATACTAATATAGCCTTCAGCCCATCCCCCTTTTTTTTGAGCGAGCAAGAGAGAGAGAATCAATTTTATTTATTTTCTTCATCTGGTCTTAGTTTCTCCAACACATGGCTGTGTGTGTGGTGGTGGGGTTTCAACCCAGGTCCTTGTGCATGCCAGGCAAGTGCTCCAACCACTGAGCAACTCCTCCAGCCCCCTCCAGCCTTCTTTTGATTAGTTTTAATAGGACGTATCTTTTAAAATACTTTTAACATATTTGCGTCTTTACATTTAAGGTGAATTTCCTTTTGGCAGCAGATAGTTGATCTGTGTCTTTTTATGAAGTTTGATAATCTCTGCCTTTTCATTGGGGGTGTTTGGACCATGCACATTTACTATAGCTATTGATATGTTTAAATATAAATCTACCACCTTGCTATTTGCTTTCTATTTGTTGCATCTGTTCTTTCTTTTTCCTCTTTTTCCGCCTTCTTTGGAATGAGAGTTTTTAATGATTTCATATGGTCTCCTTGGTTGGCTCATTGACTGTTCCTTTTCCTCACCTTAGGATACCAACATTTATTTTAAAGGTGACATTAAATTGAGTTTTCCAGTTCTCATAATGAAGATCAAACCACCTAAACCTATAACAGGTAATTATAATTCAGTTAATCTCTCTTTCATTTTGCCATTGGTTTCTCCATCTTCCCTTTATTTGCTTTTCTCCACATTTCCTATTTCTTCTATTTATTAGCAGCAATGTCTAATTAAATACATAGTTCTGAAGAGGATGTTTTAAAAACTTGTATGAACTTTTGCTCTAGAGTATAAAAAATAATCTCTCTCTCTCTCTTTCTCTCCCTCTCTCCCCATATATGTATATATTTCTGTGTTTTAAGGATATAATTAACACAGTTAACAGAATTGGAAAGTAAAGAAAGAGAGACATCATTTCTGGTTGCTAGGTAAAATTTATTAATTCCCACATGCCTGTGTTAATTCCTTTAATTGACTTAATTGCTGGTTGGAGTTCATTACTCCTGAATCTCTGTGTTAATTCATTTGTCAGTATTTAATGAGTGCCCACAATGCACTAAGCACAAACATGAGGAAGACACATCTTCTTCACTCTAGAGGCTGATGGTCTACCAAGGGAGAATGAAAGGAAGCCACCATAGTAGGATGTGATAGGCACAGTAATCAGGAACATCTAAGCCCATGAAAACACAGAGGAAGGAGTGACTAACACTGCCTAGGGAGTAAACAGAGGCTTTTCTGAGATAGGGACATTTGGGTAAGATTTTGAGGATTAAGTGGGAGGAACAGAGGGGATATTCATTTTAGGCAAAGAATACAGAGTATATTCTCAGGATCTCAAAGGTACATCAACAAGCATGATCATTGGGGTTGGGGGTGTAGATCAGTGATAGAGTATTTGCTTAGCATACATGAAATCCTGGGTTCAATCTTTGGCACACACACACCGCCCAAATTCACACTAGCATCATTTACAGAGGGAATAGATTGGTTAGATAAAATCTGGTGTACTCATAGAAAGGAACATTTTTATTTTTTAATATATGTATATATAGAGAGAATCATTTATATATTCATCTGGCCTTTGTCTCTCCAGCATTTAGTTGTGTATATGGTGCTGGGGTTTAAATCTGGGTCCTTGCACATGCCAGGCAAGTGAAAAAGGAACATTTTTCAACCAGTAAGAAACAAAAAGAGAAATTCAAAAAGCCAAGAATAACCAATTCACTTTTGTAAAAGAACTTAGTGATAGGATTTATACAAATACAAAGTCATAGCTATTAAGAAAAGAGGTGAATAATAAAAATATAGATAAAATATAGAACTAACAATAAATAAAAATAGACATAAGGGGTGGAGATGTAGCTCAGTGGTGGAGCATTTGCCTAGCATGTGTGAAGCCCTGGGTTCAACTCCCCACACTGGCAAAAAACAAAAAACAAAATAGTAGACATACAAATGGAAGAACAAAACAGGATAGAAAGGCCTGATCGTAAATAAATAATTTTTTGAATTACAGTCTTGATGATGTACATGTTTATAAGATTCACTATGGTTTCTTCATACATGAACCTAGGAAATTTAAGTCTGATTCATTTCATGAACTTTCCCTATTTCATCCCTCCTCTCTCAGTTTCCTTTCCTTTGTCTATTCCTCTGATCTTTTCCTTTTTGGGGGTTAGCTTCCACATATTGGAGAGAACATTTGCCCTTTGGCTTTCTGAGACTAGTTTATTTTACTTAGCTTGATATCCTCGAGTTCCATCCATTTGCCGGCAAATGCCATAAAGTTCTTCCTTATGACTGAGTTATACTCATTGTGTGTATATACACATTTGCTTTATCCATTCATCTGTTGAAGGGCTCCCTGGTTGGTTCCATAGCTTAGCTATTGTGAATTGTGCTGCTATAAACATTGATGTTACCTCATCACTGTAGTATGATGATTTTAGAGCCTTTGGATATGTACCAAGGAGTGGAATAACTGGTTTAAATGGTAATTCATTCCTAGTTTTTTGAGGAATCTCCACACTGCTTTCCGGAGTGGTTGTACCAATTTGCAGTTTCACCAACAATGAATTGTACCCTTTTCCCCACATCCTCATCAACATGTATTGTTATTCTTAATAATTGCCATTCTAACAGGAGAGAGGTGAGATCTCAGTATAGTTTTAATTTGCATTTCTCTAATTGCTAGAGATGTTGAACATTTTTTCAACATGTTGGCTCAGGATGTGACTTCCTTAACAAATCTCCCAAAGCACAAGAAATAGAGTTAAAAATCAATAAATTGGATAGCATCAAATTGAAAAGCTTCCTCACAGCAAAGGAAACAATCAAGAGTATAAGGAGAGAACCTACAGAATAGGAACAAATCTTTGCCACTTGCCCCTCTAGGGCATTAATGTCCAAGATATACAAAGAACTCAAAAAACTTAACACTAAAACCCACAAATAGCCCAACAATAAATGGGCAAAAGAACTAAACAGACACTTCTCAAGTGACATGATTTTTAATAGCCCTGGCACCCTTTAAGGGGGTCCAAGGTCTCTCCAGAGGGAGAACAAATAAACCTCTGCTCAAATCTTCCAGGTCTTTGACTCCATCACAGAAAAGAATTTAAGGATGAATCAGATTGTAGAGCAAGAAGGAAGAGCTTTATTAGAAAGCAAAAAGTACACACTTCAGAAAGAGGGAATGCAGGCAGACCTCAGAGTGCGTCACCTCACCTTACTCTGGCGAGGGACAGGAGCTAGGGACAGTAGTAGACTAGTAGTGGAGTTGGGGCAGGGGTCTCACAACTTCTTGCTAGTTTTCCTTGCACTTGTACATTGCCCTTGCATGTTCTGATCATGCTGCTTCATACACTACATGTCTTGTTAGCATCTTAAATCTCCACCTAGGAGTGTGTGTTTTACTATTATAATAAGGCTAGGGTCATTCCTCAGTCACCAGAGCCTCAAATGCACATGCTCCATAAAGGAGTGGCTCCTCCAGATGCCTTGTGGTTATTCTGCAATTGCATCAACCAGTTGGCAAGTTGCAGGCCAAGTGACAGTCACAAGGACATAGGCTGGGTTGCTCACAGGTCGTTTGTTGTGCATTCCTGTGGTTTATGGGCATTTGTTTTTTGAGACACAGTTTTATCTCTGTATCCCTAAATTCTTTTCTCAGCCTCCAATAAGAAACAACCAATTGGGCTGGAGCAGTGGCTCAGTGGTTAAGGTGCTTGCCCAGCATGTGCAAGAACATGGGTTCAAACCCCAGCACCCACGTACACAACTAAGTGTTGGAGCAGCAAAGGCCATGTGAAAACCTCAATAAAAATTGATTCTCTCTCTCTCTCTCTTTCTTCTTTTAAAAAAAAAAGAAATAACCAATTGTCTTTCAGAAAAATTGTATTATGTTCATTCAATATAATCCTATGCAGCAATGCAAATGCAGTCATACAAATGTGGATGCATCTCACAAACAGTATAGAGCAAAGGAGGCCAGACAGCGTTAATACAATATGGTTTCCCTTATATACAGTTCAAAACCAGGCAAAGGAAAACTACCGCATTTAGGATGCATTTTAGGTAGTACAAGTATAAACAAGTGCAACGGAGTGGCTGCATACAAGTCAGGAGAGTGCTTGCCGTTCTTCCTGGGGGGTGTGATTGGAAAGGAGCCCTTGGGAGGCTTCTAGGGAACTGGCAATATTATTTCTTAACCTGAGTAGACAGTACCAGATGTTTGCTTTAGAATAATTTACTAAAATGTATATTTTTATGCTCTTTGCTGACTGTGTATTACATTTCACTATAAGAAAAATGTTTAACAAATAATAACAATGAGAAGAACCTGTAGTACTGTGTGAACTGATGTCCAAGATTTTGTGTTCAGTGAAGATGCAAAAGGGTTAGGACATAACAGCAATTTCCATACTTTGGTTGTATTAGACCCGATCAGAGGATTCGGTAAACCCAGATTGCTTGGCCTTGCTAGAGTTTCTGTTCCAATAGGTGTGGGCTGGGCCTGAGAATCAGCATTTCCACTCAGGTCCCAGGTGGCTCTGGCCCTGCAGATCTGATATCACCCTTAGAGAACTACTCCTGTATGATATAACACTGTGTGTTTATAAAACCTTAGAAAGTTATTGAAGAAACTGAAGACGATTGTCTTTGGGGAAGTGGCCTGGGGCACTGTGAAATTTCTGGGGCAAGTTGAGGTACCCAGGTACCTTTCAAAAAGAACAAAATTCTGAAATTCGGGGTGTGGACCCAGAGAATAAATCACTTATGTTAGTGTGGATTTAGAAACCACTGAAAAAGAGGAAAATGAAAGATTTTTGGGAAGCGGAATGATGAAGAAAATGATTGACGGAGAAAGAAGACTTTTTAGAGGGAGGTAACAGGATAAACATCTGCAGAGGAAGAAGCCAAGACAACTGAAGTATGTGGGTCTTCAGCAGTGACTGGAAACTGGTGGCCACTGGCAAGTTTGGGCCCAGCTCAGCGGGGGAGATGGCAATAGTGATCTAATGTCTCTAGTGGCACCGTGAACATTTCCCTGGTGCTTTGGAAACGTTCTGTAATCCAAAAGCAATGAATCGATATTGAGTTGGAGACATCAAAGGAGGGGGAGCTGCTGCTTTCTGCCTGGGCTCTGTGAGCAGGTGCAGCGAGGAAGAGGCCCGCAAGGATCACAGACCCGCTGCAGAGCAAGAATGGATTTCCGAGGATGGGGCTTCTGCAGGAAAGTGGGAAGCAAGGAGAGAAAAAGGGCAAGTCAGATGGTTTCATTAATTATGGAATATTTTCAACCCAGGCACCACATTTAAAAGTCCTCTGGAAGTTTTTGCAAAGATAGAAGACTACTATGGTCTCGGCTCTGGGCAGAATCACTTCATCAAGGACAGTCAGTGGGAGCACCACGCAGAGATCTTTTCTGCCTCCTACAAGAAATTCCTGGATGCGGAGTGGGAGGAAGAGCCCCTCAGGTAAGCCAGGAGGAGCTCCTTGCTCTCCAGTTGCCCTTGGAGCTTCTGCTTTCTCAGTACTCACAGGGACCAGCCCAAGGACCTGAATTAGTCCCAGGTCTAATTTTTTTATTTTTTTAATTGGGGAATTGAACCAGAGGCACTTTACCACTGAGCCATATCCCCAGCACTTTCTATTTTTTAGTTTGAGCCAGGGTCTCACTAAGTTGTTTAGAGCCTTGCTTAGGTGCTGAGGCTGCCTCAAACTTGTAATCTTCTTGCCTCAGCCCCCCAAGTTGGTGGGATTAAAGGCATGCCACTATGCCTGACTAAAATTTCTTTTTGGTTTGGGAAAATGTAGAGAACTTCAGCAGATTTTTTTAAATGATGAATTGAGATTATTTAAACTTAATTAGAATAAAGGCTGATAAGATGGATTTATTTTATTCATTTTAATGTATTTTTTAAGAGAGAGAGGGACAGTGAGAGAGAGAATCAATTTTATTTAGTTTTTCATGTGGCTTTCATTGCTCTAACACTTTCTTGTGTATTGGTCCTCATGCCTGCCAGGAAAGTGCCATGACTGCAGAGCCGCCACTCCAACACGATGATAGGATGGATTTCAAAGGAGGAATAGCTGTGTGTGTATAGCTCAGTGGTAGAGCCTCACCTATTAGTATGTGTGAGAGGCCTTGGGTTCCATCCTCAGCACTACCAAAAAGAGAAGAAGAAACTAGGTTTATTTCAAGTTCTATGTATGACGCCTCTTTTAAATTTTTCCCCCTGATTTTCTAAAGAAAAGCACTGAAGATTCCAAAGATGGAAATAAAAGTCACCACTGTTAGCATTTTTCTTCATTTCCTTCTTGCCTTTCTAAATGTAATGTAGGTATAACTACTTAAAAATACATTACTTCTAATTGATTATAATACACTAATCAGCGGTTAGGCCTCATCAACTCCATGTTGTGTGGTAAAAACTGAGCCCAGGTATCTGAAGTAGCCCTGGTGGAGCTGGTGTTAGGGACAAGTCCCCCTCACTGCTGCTGTGGGTCTCAGGAAACCTCTCATCTGCTGCCAAGTAGACTTCGAATTGCCTCATTTCAGGACACAAGTCTGAAGGCATAGCCCTGAAAGGCAGCTACCTGGCTGCTCTCTGTGATGGACTGGAACCCTAGCCAGGCTTAGTGGTACGCTGTAGCTGCTCTTGCTGCCAGGGGAGATATTTAGGGATTTTATGAACAGCTGTTAAACAGCTGTAAATTGTCCATCGTGGGAATATCTACACCAAAAAATCAGGGCCTTTTTTTTTTTAAAGACTCAGTTTATCAGAACACCTCTGGTTGTACTGCACCCAGAATAAGAGAGCATTTGTGTAGATCACCCAAGACTGCTCTTTAAAGGATCTTTCTGGACAACAGAGGTGGCTTTCCAAAGGGAAGCGTTGTCTGGCAGGAACTGCCCCCACCATACTGGCCTGGGAGTGACTCTACAGTTCCACCTGCCCTCACCATCCTCCAAGGTGTCTGCACATCCCCTCAGCACCAGCATCCAGGCCATGCTTGTGACCCTGGTCAGGTTCATCCTGACTATGCATTTCTGATCTTATTATCAACACTGCCAGCATCTCTCCTCCACATGGTTCTGACTTGTGTCTTTCTTTCCCAGTACGGCCACATTCTATTTCCTCCTTCCTAGCTACCTTACTGCAATGTCAGCAGAAGCCAAGAGCACCTCGGGTAAGTGACTATGCAGTAGTGGTTAGCTAGCAAGGACTCACTGCAGGGAAATCCCTCAGGAAGCTCTAGGGGTATTCCACATGCAAACCTTGTGTGATAAGAGGGAGTGAAGGTTGGCTGGAGCGGTGGCTCAGCAGTTACGGTGCTTGCCTGGCATGCCGGAGGACGTGGGTTCGAACCCCAGTACCACATACACAAAGAAGTGTAGGAGTCATGAAAGCCACGTGAAAAACTAAATAAAATTGATTCTCTCTTAAAAAAAAAAAAAAAAGGAATGAAGATAGAAATTAGGTTGACAGATGTGCCTAACAGTTCCCGTTTGGATCTGTAGCTCCCCAGCCCAGATTATTTGATAATGAAGGCTAGCACTGCCTTCAGGAATGGCCACCAGAAATGAGGATGTGGGCATATGTTTGCTGAGCTGCTTCCATTGTGAGTTCACTTAGAAGCAAATGTTGGAGATAAAAACTTGACAGCCAGGTGGTCATGAATTTTCTAGAAGATGTGAAAATAGCTGAGGAGCATTTAAGATGTCCTCCCTGCCCCAGGATCAGAAGTTCACCCCTCTGTCATGAGCTGCCAATTAGAACAAACCATTTCAGATTTCCAGCCAGCTTCCTTTTGAGCAGACACCTTCCATGTGAACAGAAGGACACCCAGATTTCTTACGTGATACCTTTTCTCTTCTTTCCCAGGAGTAGCCTGTATCCTTGGCATACACTGGACTGGAAGTCACAATTTCTTCCTGTATTCCCTCAACCGAACTCTGAAGGATAAAGTTGGTACTTTATTGCTGAGATAGGAGTGGCCTAAGCTCAGGGCTCTGAGAATACATCCTTCTCCAGCTTCGCTGAGGATGTGCGATTGATTTATCATCGTTGCTTTAGGGAGCCAGAGCTATGGTGTGACCTCAGGGATCTGTCCCTAGTCTGTCATGTATCTTTAAGATGACAGGGCAATAGGGACAAAGCCCAGAGGCAGGTCCACTGGCTCCCTTCACAGCAAGGGAAAGTGATACTGAAAGCTCAGTCCTTTCCCTGATGCCAATTCAATAAGGAGGACAAGGTTTTGAGCAAAAGGGAAAAAAGTTTTATTGATTTGCAAATAAATGAGAGACACAGAAGACTCAATTCTCAGAGGCTTTGATTCTATCACAAGGGGGATATGACAACTGGGTACGGTGGCACACACCGGTAATCCTAGCAACTCAGGAGCCTGAGGCAGGAGGATGGCCAAGTTAAAGGCCCTGTCCCAAAATAAAAAGGACTTGGGATGTATCACAGTAGTAGAGTACCTCCTGAGTTCAATCCTCAGTACCAGAGAGAAAAGAGGGTTATACAAGGACTGTTTCCTAGTATCATTACTGGTAGATGTAATTAACATTCAACTTACATCCTGGAGAGATGCTGTTGTTCCTGTTTCTAGGTCCAGAGTTTCTTTATTATTGTGGGCAGCAAGTGGATGGACAGATGGCTTAGGACAGGAAGAATGTTAATCTTGCTTCCTCCACTGTTAGGAAGGGGACGAGGAAGAAGAAGAAAGGGGAAAAAACCAAAAACCAACAAACAAAAAAATTGTCAGTTTAGAATAAGCCACTGGGGTTAAGCAGCAAGGCTTGTCTTTAAAGCATGAAATGGACCCCTATTACATGAAATGGACCCCTATTGCATGAAAGGGACCCCTGTAACATGAAAGGGGCCGCTGTTACAGAAGGAGAGTGGGCTCAGCTCATCCCTGCTCAGCTGTCTGCAAACTGTGTGGTAACAGGCCAGTCACTGCACGCCCCAACCTGTTGTCTCATCTGAAACACAGAGTTAATTAATTAAACCACCACTATCAACTGCACGTGTTTGTAGTGCAGAGCAAAATCCACAGTCTATGTGAAAGCCCTTTGAAATTGAAAGGCACTAAGGAAAATAGGCAGTGACCGCTATTAGACAAATGCATGAGGACAATTATGTGAACACGTTCACTTTGTGATAGGTGCTTGAACCGTACACTTACGTTATATTTTCATATTGTCAAAAAACACATTAAAAATCCACAAAGAAGGAGTATCTTTCCTTCCATTGCTCTCCCAGGCAGCCTGGCTTCTAATCTCCACTTTACTGCCTGGCTTTGTGACCTTGGGCAAATGATTTACTTTCTGCCTCAGTCTACTCATCTATGAATTGGGGGGTACCAATAGGACCTACTTCATAAGCCCTCTTGAGAATGAAATGCAACAATGCCATTGAAGTGCCTAATGTGGCGTTTAACGCCTGGGAAGCTTTCGTTAAGCATTAGCCGTGACTTCTTATCTTGTCCTAGGGAAGAATGGCACGGCACAGAGAGGTGTGAGGTGGAGTCCAGGCAGGTGCTTCTGGGCCACAGGCATCAGTCTGAGCCTCAGGCTGTCCAGGAGGGGTGATAGGCAGGACCAGGCCTGGTGGCAGTCTGGTGAATGTGTCCTCTCTCTAGACCCTGAGGGCGTGTGGCCCTGTGCTGCACCCATTGCAGTCTCTCAGCTCAGCAGCTGCTCTTCTTACCTGGTGCTGGCATGCGAGGATGGTGTGCTCACCCTGTGGGACCTGGTTGAAGGTGAGCTCTCCACCATCCCCCACCTCTCTACAAAGCATCTGATGGTTCTCTGGGCAATGAGACTCCAGTAGCTCAGGACCATATGAATGTATCTCGAAACAATATTGTGTTTAACTGTGCATACTTAGGAAACATATAGACAGAACCACATTCTATATGTTTTCCATCTTGGTTTTCAATGGTCTTTATTCTAATGTGCTTTGCAACCTTGTTCTTGATGCACTGGAAATTCTGTTATCTGTTCATAAACACCTCAGGCAGTTGGTCCTGCTTTCCACTCATCCGTTCATTCAGCAAACACTGAACATACTATGTGCTAGCACTTCCAGTGCATTGCTCATATATTTATTGAGTGCAAGCTCTGTGCCTGGCAGCGTACCAGGTCCTGGGAGTGTGACCATTGTCTTCCTTATTTCACTCCAGTGAAGAAATGTCTTCCAGCACAGTGAGACTACCGCAGCCTCAGCCCTCCTTCCTCCCAGCTCCCAAGTTCTCAAACTAGTGAGCCTTGAGTCTTCTGTGCTATTTACCTGTGCCTCAGACAGCAGGAATTCTATTGGTATTGGAGCAGAGACCTGTAAAGCAGTCAAAGCAAGACCAGCAGCTGTTCTGAATGGGAGACAGCTTGGTGGAGTCCCAGGGTCCTAGGTCCAGCTCCTGCAAGTGCAGAAATCAATGCTTTCCATTTCCCCCGGAATGGATCAGCCTCTAGGGGAGGGGCTTCCTCTAGCTAAACTTAACAGGGATTAATAAGCCCTTGAACAACAGCTTGTTTTCATTTTTTCTAGATATCGATCAATTCTGGTTTGGCTACACGCATGCACACTCACTCTTTTTCTGAAACCATGCTCCCAGCCCGTACACCTTCACATCCCATGATCAGCAGTTCAGCCCCTGACTGGGTTGTATCCTCCTTCTGTTTCTGCTGACTCTGCCTTCCTCCATGGGTTTGGTTCACCTCTTCTCCAGCTCATTTCCATACGTGGAAGGGACTCCCTGAAGGGACTGTTTTCATCCATCGTGCATGGGGTTTCTTGGGTTCACTCACAGGGAACATGCATGGCTTGACTTTGCCCTCACCTCCCACAGATTCCCTCACACACTTGCTGGTCACAGGACTAATGTTCCTGGTTGCCTCCTAGGCCCTTTGCTGACTGGCTTGTGTGGTTACTTTCTCTAGGATTCCCCCTTGGGGTCATTGCTCTTCCTGAAGGATGTATCTGCCAAAGCATTCACTTCCTAAAATACTTCTTGGTCCATAAAGGACAGAACATGTTTCCTGAGGGTCCAGTGAAATCCCAGATGAAATGTGTGGTGCTGTGCACAGATGCTTCCCTCTATCTGGTGGCTGCCAGCGGGACCCAAGGACCCACCATCAGTATGCTTGTTGAGAGGTTGGTGGCTTGCGGGCAGGAGGGAGCTAATGATCTGCCAGAAGAGTGACACAATTTCATAGAAAAGACTGACAGCCTCCCTACTAAAGTTAACTTTCTGTATAGTCATCACTCTCCTGGTGACTGCTCAGATCCAAAGTGTCAGGTGCCTATAACAGATTTTTTGAACAAAAATATTCAGTGTTATATCTCATATGACCAAGAAGAGGCTTAGTTTTGCCAAAATATCTTTTCATCTGTTTCCCCTGATCTTTTTTGATTTTAAGAAGTATCTTATGCATGCAAATGAATCTGTATGGTGTGTGTGTGTGTGTGTGTGTGTTACAAAGAATAATAGACTCTGCTCACTGGAAATTGATCATCTCCAGTTCCATTAAGACTCCCTGTGTGCCTCTCCCCAATCACATCCTCCTTGCTCCTCCGCACCAAAGGTGATTAATTACCAATTGCCACCTTATTCAACCACCCAAAACTTAATGGCTTAAGAAAACATTCATTGATTTTATAGGTCAGCTGGACTCAGTTGGGGAAGTCTTCCGCTGGCCTTGTCTGGACTCTCACAGGTGCTTGCAGGCAGATGGCAGCTCAGCCTAGGCGGGGAAATCAAGAATGGCCTCACTCACACACATTGCAATTGGCAGGCTGTTGGCCAGGACACCTCAGTTCCCTTTCTCATGCCTTGTCCTGCAGCAAAAGAGTGCAGCCCTCAAGCACAAATGATTTTCAAGCCTCTGCTTATGTTATAGCTGCTAATGTCCCATTGAACATCCCTAGGCCACTCCCACATTAAAGAAGTGGAAAAATAGACTCCACCTTTTGGTGGCCTTTTTTTTTTTTTCAATCTACCACATTGTTTTCCTGAATTCTTTATTCCTTTGATCTCCTTTAAGAATTAACCACAGGGGATGGAGCGGTGGCTCAGTGGTATCATGCTTGTCTGGCATTCATGAGGACCTAGGTTCAAACACCAGCACCACACACACAACTAAGTGTTGGAACAAGAAAAAAACAGATGAAAAACTAAATAAAGTTGATTCTCTTAAAAAAAATAATTAACTACATATGTATGACTGTATCTCCAAACAATATAGTGTTTAGCTGTGCATATTTAGGAAACTTACAGATGAAAACGTATTGTAGATACTGTCCAACTTGTTTTTCAATGGTCTTTATCCTAACTTGCCTTACCACATTGTTCCTGAGAGTTACCTATGTTGGTGCATGTAACTTCAGTTATTTATTTTCATTTCTGTATTATATTCCATTGTACAATATACTATAATTACTTAAGCATCCTCCTGCTAATGGAATTTGAAATTGTCCCTAGTTTTTTGCAACTATTAACAATCTCCTCACATATCTTCTGGTATACATGTCAAGAGTTTCCCCAGGATATATGCCAAGGAAATTTCAAAACTTTTAAAGAAGGACAATGCCTGTTTGTTTGTTTTTCTATAGGCCCATAAAGCACCTGGATAAAGCCATCTGTAGAGTGGCCCCAGTCCCAACTTTACCTGGCATGGTAGGTTCCCTGATTTTATAGGTTCCTCCTTCAGAATCTATCTGTTGATGGCCTACTGTGTGTTATGCACTGGACTAATTCCTGGGTACACAGACATAAAAAAATAAAAAAACTAAGACTGAGAGTGTAGCTCAGTGGTGGAACATATGTTTAGTGTGGGCATTGCAAGACCCAGGGTTCAATCCCCACCACCACCACCACCACCAAAAAAAAAAAAAAAGACTAACAAAGGGAAAGTCCCTCAGTTCGCTTCAAGGAACTCACAGTTCATTCAGAAGGACAAGTCACCAAAGTCACCAAGCAGCCACCCTTGAACACAAAACTGTGATAGGATTTTTCAATGGATACATGGAACAGAAAGGGATTCTTGAATTGCAGAATTTGGTGGCAAGGAGGGGAGGTGATAATAAAGCTTAGCCAGGGCTGAGGCAGTGCTACTGCAAGAGAGCATTGGTGTGACCCCAGCACTGCAGGAAGCTGAAGTAAGCACAGCGTCAGATCTCTGTGGGGAGTGAAGAAGGAGAGCGGGCAGAGGCACCAGCCCATGGAGGGCTCTGTGCTCCAGGCAGAAGAGAAAGATGCGCCTTCCTATGAGGACAGACCTTGAAGGATGGAAAGGCAGAGAAGGGGAGCAGCATATTCTGAGAGGGCTTGAGAGTTGGAGAGATGTAAGGAGATAGAGCCCACGAGCTAGGCTGTCTATGACTGTAGCAGAAGGAAAGGGAGGTGTTGAAGCTCATCCTGATCAGAAGAATTGATTCCTAATTCCCACAGGGCCCATCTGATAGGGCACAGGCCTGGAGAGAGTCTGTGATTCCCATTGTGGCTCTTCAGAGGGTGAGGTCCAGGTGTAGGATTCCAGAGGAGGCTATGAGAGCTCAGAACTAAAAATAGCCATTCTGTGCTCACCAGCCAGCTAGTAAGTGAGTGGTGGTTGAAGCCAGGGGTACCTGCAGGACCCCAAGTCACAGAGGAGATGAGTAGAGGGAGTAAAGTTTCCCAGGGAAACTGCCATGGCAATTCACAAAGTAACGGAGAGGGACATCTCCAAGTCTGGGAGGTGTCCTAAGGCTTGGGGAGCAGCATGAAGGAGATGAGAGCGCAGTGTCCTGTGCAGAAGAGAGCCAAGCACCTCTTATGGGAACAGGTATCTGAGGAGAGGACAGACAGCAGGGGGTGGAGTGGAGAGGGCAAGACCCTCTGCTGTGACAGAGGGAAGTGCAGGACAATGGGAGGGGGTGGAGGGTCAAGGAGGCTTTTGAAGGCCTGGGTGAGTTTGCTTTGTTCCGTCCAGAGAGAAATGATTCAGACAGGAGGGGTCACCTCAGATCTCAGGCCAGGAGGGCTGCTGGATTGAGTATGTGCCCAGGAGGTGGGAGGAGAGGAGCACCGATGTGGAGCTGGAACTTGGCCATGAAGAGGGTGAGCTCTTAGCGAGAATGCTGGCCAGACAGGAGAAACCAAAGGGTGCAAAAGGGAAGGCAGCACCTTGAATCAGACGGTGTTTACTCAGCTTAGCCCTGAGGGAGGCAGCTGCTCACATCAGCACTTCTGTATCGGCCAGGGATGGATCCAGAGGCTGGGTGCCCAAGGGCTGACAGATTCTGTTTCCACCTTGTGTTCTCTCATTTCACCTTGGGCGGCCTTGACACTCTGCTTTCCCAAAGGGGACCAAGTCCAGTCGGATTCTCCACTCCCTTTCTCCTTACTTCCCAGGTGCTCCTCTTTTCCAAGAATGGCTCTGTGAACCTCATGGATGTGGCCAAGACGGAAGTCATCTGTGCCTTTGCTGTCCCCAGATCCCACTATCCAGAGGTGCCCTGGGAGCCATTATTTGTCGTGTCTTCACACCATCCATGTTTCCTGCTCCAAGGTATGAAAGAGGAACTTGAAGTCTGCTACTGCTCAGATCTAGGCCTTGCTGACCACGTCATGGTGACCCCTACAATCCTCCCCAGCGCATCCCCCTCCCCCACAGGCCAAAGGATGCTCGCTGCATCCCAGTCCTCACAGGGTTCTCTGGACTCCTGCTCTTCCAGATCAAATGAGCCCCTCCCAGCTCAACCCAGATGACCCCACCTTTATAAGCAGAGAGCAGCCCCCATACCAGTGGGCCCACAGTGCCATGGAAGACGAATCACACACACCATGGTGCCCTCATTTCATGGCAGGGGGCTGTCCAGATGAAAGCGAATCCACCACGGAGTATGCTGACGATCCTCGGTATTCTGTGTTCTATTTCAATTTCGAGGCCTATCCACCCCTGGAAAATATCTCCAAAAACCGCACTGTTCCTCTGAAGGACTTGATAGATAACAATGAGTTCCCCCAGGTGTTGCCACTGGAGGAAAGGTGCCAGCTTTTCCTCAAGAAGAGGTAAGGAGTTCTTCATCCTACCCCTCCCGGCATCTGGGCTGTCTCTGTGTTGAAAGACAGCAGAGTTTGTTTTATGGGAATGTCCTTTCAGCTTTTAAATTGGTTTATGATGCAATTCCAACAATTCAGGAGGCTGAGGCAGGAGGACTGCAAGTTCAGGGCCAGCCTCAGCCTCACCAACTTAGTGAGAGCCATCTCAAAATTTAAAAAAAAAAAAAAGGCTGGGGATGTGACTCAGTGGTAAAGCACCTCTGGGTTCAATCCCTAGTACCAAAAGACAGCAAATGAAATATTTCTCCCCTAAGTGAAATATGCTATCTCATGGGCCATACTCCATATTCATATTGGCTAAAGAAGAGTAATTAATTCATGCTGGTAGAAAAGGAAGGCTTCAGTTGGATGTTTTCTTTCTGTCATGACCATCTTTTCTTATTTTCCTTCTTTCCTTCCTTCGTTCCTTCCTTCCTTCCTTGTTATGGATCAAATCCAGAGCCTAACACATACTAGAAAAGAACTCTTCCACCAAACTATATCCCCAGTCCTAAATTCCTTTTTTTAAAAAGCACATTTGGGAGGCTGGAGCAGTGGCTACACAGTTAACCTGCTTGCCTGACATGAGCAAGGACCTGGGTTTGAACCCCAGCACCACGTTCTCAACTAAATGTTGGAGAAACAAAAGCCAGATGAAAAGAAAGCACATTTGGATTATTAAGACATCTACTAAAGGTCTGGAGCAGTGGCTGGGCAGATACAGTGCTTGCCCAGCATGCGCAAGTACACGGGTTCAAACCCCAGCACCACGTACACAACTAAGTGTCAGAGCAATGAAAGCCATGTGAAAAACTCAATAAAAATTGATTCTCTCTGTTTCTCCCTTTCACACACACACACACACACACACACACACACACACACACACACACTGTCCTCCTCTCTTTTAAAAAAAAATCTTAAAAAAAAAAGACATCCGCACAAGGCCCT
>PVKS010017827.1:0-41266 GCA_004027875.1 Aplodontia rufa
ATGATTCCTCAGACAAGGGTCTCATATCCAGAATCTATAAAATACTCAAAAATGTCAACTACAAAAACACCAACAGCCCAATTGATAAATGGGCCAAAGAGCTAAATAGAGACTTCTCACCAGAGGACATTGATCAAGCCAATGAATACATGAGAAAGTGCTCTAAATCACTAGTAATCAGAGAAATGCAAATGAAAACTACATTAAGATATCACCTTACACCAGTCAGAATGGCAAAGATGAAGAAAATAAACAATAATAGATGCTGGAGGGGCTGTGGAGAGATAGGCACACTAACACACTGCTGGTGGAGCTGCAGACTGGTACAGCCCCTCTGGAAAGCAGTGTGGAGAATCCTTAAAAAATTAACCATGAGTCCACCATATGACCCTGCTATTCCACTCCTGGGTATCTTCCCAGGGGACTTAGAATCAGCACATTACAGTGACACAGCAATTTCGATGTTCATAGCAGCACAATTTACTATTGCTAGGCTATGGAAACAACCCCGATGTCCCTCACTGGAAGAATGGATCCAAAAACTGTGGTACATTTATACCATGGAATATTACAGAGCAGTTAGAAACAATGATATTGCAGCCTTCAAAGGTAAATGGATGGCTATGGAAGAGATCATGATGAGTAAAATCAGCTTAACCCAGAGATCTAAGGGTTGATTGTCTCCACTCATCTATGGAGGTGGGGGCTAGACCCTGGACAGTGAAAAGTTGGTCTAGTAGCATAACTTAAATCCAGATAAGATGTAATGCTTTACAATCAAATACTTTTTTTAGAGTTATAGTGGGAAGGGGAAGGGAGGGATAAGGGAGGGTAATTGGGGGGGGGGGCACTTCTGGAGATAATTGCAATATCCAGAATATATACACATTTTATATTATTTTGTTAAAATCTTGTAAGGTTGTTCAAAAATTTAAAAAAAGATAATATAACACAACAGAAAGCTGAAATAATTCAGTTAATAAAAATTTCTCCCACAGAAGATAAATTAAATATACTTAAACAAGTATACACACAGTTTCAAGTCAGAAATTTCAAAACAAAAAACAGAAAAAGGACAAATAGTAGAATGAAACAAAACAATGGACTGAACTCAGAAAATAAGTGTTTAAAAAGGAAAGATTCAATAACAAAGTGTCCAATGAAAAAATGTTAAATAAGTTTAATATGTAACTCTGAAGAATTACAGAAAAAGAATAAAAATAAGATTAAAAAGAATAAAAAAGGATCAAAGAAAAAGTACTTGAAATGGAACACAGGAAAGAAGATCATTCATGTATACAACTGGTGTCCTTGAAAAAAAAAATGACATAGAACTAATATTTAAAACTATAATCCAAGAAAATTTACTAATCACAGTAAGAAAAAAAACTAAATCTATATATTTCTCTTTTCTTAAAAGAGAGAGGGAGAAAGGAAGACAGAAAGAAAGAATCAATTTTATTTATTTTTTCATCTGGCTTTGGTTTCTCTGACATTTAGTTGTGTACGTGGTGCTGGGGTTCGAACTCAGGTTCTTCTGCATGCCAGGCAAGTGCCCCAACCACTGAACCACTGCTCCAGCCCTCTCTATATAATTCTGAAAGGTCACTTATGTTGGGAAAAGAAGACTGACTTAGAAAGGTAAACTCCAAGACATATCTTAAATTTAAACATAAATGAAAAAAATTTTAAGAGGAAAAAAATAACTCATTAGACAAAACACCAAATTATTTATAAGTGCAAGAAAATTATCCCATCATCATAATTCTTAAAAGTAAACACACAAAGCAAACAGAGTAGAGCCAACAGTTTCATGAAAGTCAATCAAAGTATGAAGCAAAGATTTTATATCTAGCCAAGTTGTCATTCAAATATAAAAGTGATAGAAAAACTTGTTTTATTTTTTAAAAAGATTTTATTTTTCATTATAGTTTTACATATTGAAGGGTTTGTTGTTACACTTCCATACATGCACACATCATACATCCCCCTTTACCCTCCCTCCTTCCCCACACAATGCCCCCTTCCCCTAGACTGTGAGGTTGCACCCAATTCAATTGGTAATCCATGTTTGATGAGTTTATTGTCCAAATTTATTATTGTCTCACTTATCACTCTTTCCTATATTGTATTCTAGCTTCCACATATGAGAGAAAATATTCAGCCCTTGAGTTTCCGGGTTTGGTGAATTTCACGCAGCATGATTTTCTCCATCTCCATCCATTTACTAGCAAAGGCCATGATTTCATTTTTTTAATGGCTGAGTAGAATTCCATGGTTTTGTGTGTGTGTGTGTGTATGTATAGTACATACACACCATAGTTTCTTGATCCATTCATCCAATGATGAGCATCATGGTTGATTCCGTATCTAAGCTATTGTGAATTGTGTTGCTATAAACATTGATGTAGCTATATCACTGCAGTATGCTGAATTTATATCTTCTGGATACAAAATTCCCAGAAGTGGGACAGCTGAGTCATATGGTGATTCCATCCCTAACTTTATGAGAAATCTCCCCACTGCTTTCCAGAGTGGTTGTACTAGTCTGCAGTCCCACCAACAGTGGGACTTTTCCCCCGCACACTCTCTAGCATTTTTTGTTTGTATTCTTGATTTTTGTCATTCTGACTGGACTTTTAAAGCACTCAGTGAATACCACATTCACAAGCCCAAAAGCATGAGCTTCATCTAATAGAGAGATCCAACTAAAGGCTAAACAGGGAAACATAAAAAGCTAATGATGAGCATTTAATCTATCTAATTGTAGCTCTGAGATAAAAAACAAAGGAGACACATGGAAGCACAGTATGTAAATGTTTTATGTTCTGTCAAAGCAAAAAAAGCAACTAAAAATGGGGAGAAGAATGGAAAGAATAGGAACACAGAATGACTTGCTTGTTGCATAGGCAATAGTTGAAAGTAAAAATAAATATAGTAAATAAAAAGCACAACATTTAAAGTACACATCTGACAGTGAATGGTTAAATAAGAAAACAGGGCTAAAGGTTCTGTAAAAGGATATATAAAAAAGAAGTTACCAAAACAAAATTCCCTAAACACTAAAAGAAATTTTTTAAAACAATGGAGAAAACATTTCATTCAGAAGGAAAGCTATAATTATAGTACAACTTACCATACTATAAAATAATAGGACAAAATTGACATCAAACATACCAATTACATCAAAAAATGTACAAGCCTACTTCTCATCAATTAAAAGAAGAAAATTTTCAAATTGGCTAACAAGGCCAGACCCAAGTCTGCATTCAATATGGGACACAACTGATACAAAATCATTCTAAGAAGACAAATATAAAAAAATGTAAAATAAAAAAGACTAAATATAAAACATAAAGATAGCTGTGCAAGTAGTATGCACTTAATAGTCCCAACTACTTGAGAGGGTGAGGCAGGAAGATCCCTTCAACCCATGAATTTGAGACCAGGCTAGACAAAAGAGGAAGACCCCACAACTAAAAAAAAAAAAAAAAAAAATCCAAACAAATGAAAACAGCTAAAATGCTAAATCAAGCAATTGGAAACAAGAAAGAGGTTTCATTCCTTTTTTTTTTTTTATAGTTCCTTACTTTTTTTTTTTTTTTTTTAAGAGAGAGGGACAGTAAGAGAGAGAGAGAAAATCGATTTTTTATTTGGTTTTTCATGTGGCTTTCATTGCTCTGAGACTTCATTGAATAGGTAGTGCTGGGGTTTGAACTCACATACTCACACATGCCAGGGAAGCACCATAACCGCTGAGCCACTGCTCCAGCCCCAACAGGTTTCATTCTTAATATGAGATCTTAATGTGAGATAAATCAGACTGAACCAATGGGCATTAAATGTGACAAAGGATACTTTATAATACTAAAAGTCATTGATCAAGGGGCTGGAGAGGTGGCTCGGTGGCTACGGCGCTTGCCCAGCATGCGCAAGACACAAGTTCAAACCCCAGCACCCACGTACTCAGCTAAGTGTCAGAGCAACGAAAGCCATGTGAAAAACTCAATAAAACTGATTCTCTCTCTCTCTTTCTCTCTTTCTCACTGTCCTTCTCTCTTTAAAAAAAAAAAAAGAAAAAGAAAAATCATTAATCAAAATGAAGATATAACATTTATCAATAACCAGGTATCAAAAAACACATCAATCACCTTTAGAAGAAAGGAGGTACTGGGGCCAAAGCAGTGGCTCGATGGTTACAGCCCTTGCCTGGCATGCATGAGGACATGGATTCAAATCCCAGCAGCACATACACAATAGTGTTGGAACAACACTCTCTCTCTCACTGTCTCTTCATCTTTAAAAAAAAAAAAAAAAAATTAAAAGGTGGTGGCTGGAATGGTGGCTCAGCAGTTACTGCGCTTGCCTGGCATATGCTAGTACATGAGTTCAAACCCCAGCACTACGTACACAACAGAGTTTTGGAGCAACAAAATTCACATGAAAAACTAAATAAAGTTGATTCTCTCTTTTCTCTCTCTCACTGTCCCTCTCCCTTTAAAAAAAAAAAAAAGGAGGTATTTAACTTCAAGCAAAATGTGCTTAAGCAAGAAATGCAAAGAGAAACAAAACCACATTATCAGGAGTCTTTTAATACATTACTCTCAGTTTAAGAAAGTGTTAAAAATAAGGAAGGAGACAGAAGGAGAAAATAGCATAATCCATGAGGCAGATCTTATGGAAATATACATATGGAACTTTACACCTTGTTAATAGAGTTATACCTTTTTCTCAAGCACACATATGGAACATTCACATAAATATGATCATATATTAGGTCAAAAGAAAGCATCGTTAATTTCCACAAGTAGAAATATTATAAACTGCACTCTGAATGCAATGTGATAAAACTAGAAATAATAGCAAGGCTCTGGAAATTTTCTTTAAATCTTCCAGGAGACAAGTCTTAGGTTATAAACTGAAACTGCTTCATTTCTAAAGTATCAAAACACTATATCACAATGTCCGGTATACATTTGTAGTGAAATTCAGAGCCTTAAATAATTTATTTTTACTAATTAAAAGTAAAAGAAAGAAAATAAATATTAAATTCCCAACTCAGAAAGCTGGGAAAAGAAAAGAAAGCACAAGAAAGGAAATAAAGATAAAAACAAAAATTGATGAAAAGAAATCAGGAAACTAGCAGCTTTAATTAATAAATAAAAATCCTGGTTCTCTGAAAATTAACAAAACAGACAAACCACTAACAAAGCTAATTTTAAGAAAAGAGAGGAGGACCAAAGAAATGATGAGAATAGGATGGTAAAAAAGCACTGAAACAGAAGAAATACTTTAGAAGTATAGAGATATTGGCACACTTATACAGAAATGTAGTGATAAACCTAAATACAACAGAAAATTTCCTAAGAAAATATATTCTACAAAAATTGACTTTAGGGGTTGGAGTGGTAGCTCAGCAGTTGTGTGCGTAACTGGCATGTGCAAGAATGAGGCTTTAAACCCCAGCACCAGGTACACAGCGAAGTGTTGGAGCAAAGAAAGCTACATAAAAAACTAAATAAAACTCATTCTCTCTCTCTTTCTCTCTGTCTCTCTCTCTTTAAAAAAAAAAAATAGGCTTAGATAGGAAATAGAAAGTTTAATTCAATCTCCATATATAAAAAATAAAAAGTACCAGGCACAAACAGCTTCACAGAAGAAATCTATTAGCTATCATAGAACAGACAGCCCCAATACACAAAATGTTCTGGAGCTTCAAAAATTTAGAAAACACTTCCAGATATTTCTAATGTAATCAAGTATCACAAGGTTATCTTAGCCGGATTAACACTATAGACATAAAAAAATTATAGAGAAGATAATATCACTTATGAAATTTAATGTAATACTAAATATAATATCACTTATGAAATTTAATGTAATACTAAATATAATATTAATAAACAACACTATATGAATGAAAAGTATACACCTTGGCCAAGTAAAATTTATTAGAGAATGCAAAGATAGTTTAATACAGGAAATCTGTAATATAACATACTATATTAATGGGTCTAAATAGAAAATTCATATGATTATCTCTACAGACATTTAAAAAGTTTTTGACAAAATTCAACATTCACTACTGGTAAAAACACTTAATAAAACTCAGATTGACAGACATTTGCTGGCAATTTTTTGAAAGGCTTCAAGAATGAAGCCAGCAACTTTTTTAAGAGGCAACAACAGGGGCTGGAGCAATGGCTCAGTGGTGGAGCGCTTGCCTGGCACGCATGAGTACCTGAGTTTGAACCCCAGCAGCACATACACAACTCAGTGTTGGAGAAACAAAAACACAGATGAAAAAATAAATAAAACTAATTATCTCTTAAAAAAAAAAGAAAGAAAAGGAAACAACAAATATTTTCACAAAATCAGTAACCAAGCAAGGATGCCACTATTTTCACTATTATTTAATACTCTCCTATAAATAATATACAAAAGAAACTATTTAGAAGTATAATCTAAGAAAAAAAGTAAAAACTCTGTTGATTTGTAGATGACAAGATAGTAAACCTAGAAACCCTAGAAAATTAATGTCAAAACTAACTCAACCAAGATTCAATAAGGTAACAAGATACAAGACAGACATCAAAAGCCTTTGATCACAAATGGTAACTAGAAGGCATAATGAAGCCATTTAAAAGAATAACAACAAAAAAAAACCCGTAAAATATTCAAGAATAAACCTAACAAGCAAAAAAAAAAAACCTATATGAGAAAAGATTAAAACACTCCTCAAAAACAAAGAGTACACCTATAGCAAATGGAAAAAATATCATTTTTCATTTAGTAAAATTCAACATCAAAAAAGTCACTTCTCACTAGTTAATGATATAACATGTCCTAACTAAAAATACCACTAAGCTTGTATATGAAATATTAAGCAAGCTGATACTAAAGTTCAAATGGAAAAAACACATAAGAATTCCCAAGAAAACTCTGAATAAAAACAAAACTTTGAGGGAATCTATTAAAACACTATAAGTCTTCTCTAATTAAAACAGTATGGTATTAGAGCATGACTGGAAAAACAAGACCAGCAAACTAGAACAGAAAATCCAGAAATGGATTCAAGTACGTATGGTAATTTAGTATATGACAAATGTAGCATTTCAAATCATCAGAGCAAGAATGATTGATCTTTTTTTAAATGGTACTGGACAACTGAATGCATTCCTCTATAATATGGGTTTTGGGAAAGACTTTCAAAGTATGATTCAAGATCCACATGTAAAAAAAATTTAAGTTCAAACTATATTTTGCTGGCAAGAAAAAATACCATTACAAATGTAAAAGACAATAAACTTGATAAAATGTAACATTAACACAGGTAGAAAACTAATACTCTTAATATGCAAAGACTACTTATAAATTAAGGAAAAAAGATAAAAACCTTAGAAAAACAGGCAAATTACATGAATAGAGAATTCACTATAATGTTCCTTAAACATATGAAAAAATTCAATTTACCTGATAAAAGAAATGCAAAGTAAGCCTACACTGAGATATCACTGCTCACCTCTGAAATTGTTAGCAAAAATTAAAAAAAAAAACACCCGACAACATACTCTTGGCCAGACACTCACAATGTCAGTAAGAATGCAAAATATTACCACCTTCAAAAAGCATAAATATTATGGGCTTCATAAAATTGCACATTACTTACTTTTTAAGCCCTGAATCCCACTTCTAACAATCTTCCCTAAATATAGACGGCCCCCTACAGTAATGCAAAAATACATACATTCAAGGTTATCCACTGCAGTACTTTTGGAATTATAAACTACTGGAAATAACTCAAATGGTCATGTGAACAGGAAAGTGATCAAACTATGGTACACGCACACAATTTACAACTATGCAGCTGTTTCATTCTGCTGTAAAAACAGGAAAAATAAAAGATGAGATCCTATAAATTTATAAGTACCTGTGAGGTGATTTCCAAGATATATTAAGTGATAAAGCAAACATAGTACCTATGTAAGTATGATAAAATAAGATATATGTATCTCCTTGTATTTATAAAGAGCAACTTGGTAAGAATAAAACCAAAACTAACAAAACTGGGTACTCACAAAGATAAGGATGGAAGATAAATGGTTAGAAGAGATAAGAGATGGGTGACACTACCTTGAAAATGGCTTTTTGTATAGAGTATGAAAAGGATGGAAGGAAAAACCTAAAATTGAATATAAATAGAAAAAGTATGCCTTAATTATATTTCAAATGAATGGAAAAACCTTTAGAAAAATCCTCTAGCAATCATAAACTCTGCTTAGTAGGTTTTTTCTATGGTACCATAGGAGCAGCAATTCCTAAACTACTTTTCTATGGACTGTAAGACTGAATATAAGTAAATATACTGTTCATAGAAACATGCATCTCAGCGCTAAAGAAAAATACAAATAAAGAATAGGAGAAGGCTAAGAAAAATTTTAAAGTGTTAGATTGGCCTTGGAAATATCAGTGTAAGTTCATAATTTATATAAATAAATAGATATAAATATACATGCTTACACATATGACTATAGATGCATTTATGTATAGGTACATGTGTTTATACCCACTGAAAGGGACTAAAAGCAAGGAATGTCAGGTGCAATAAGTATATCTAACACTAAGACCTAAATTTCTAAACACCATTATTCAATAAAGTGAACCAGGGTTGCTCAAAGAAATGGCTGATTCCTGGGTAAGTGCAGGTAAAATATAATAAGAACCCTGTTGTACCAGAAATTAAATTGAGGGCAAGGGAGATGATATGTAAAAAGGACAGAGGAATGATTTGAAGATACTCCCATTGGCCAAATTTGTGACAAATGAATATCAAAATAAGAGAAAAACATTATGAACTACTAAAGGAACCTGGCAGTCATCCCTTTAACCAAGTGATAAAAATTAACAGCACCAATAATAGAACCAATGAATCACTGTCTCTTGATATGATACACTGAGAAGGACTTAGCATCACTTCAGAGGCAATCCTCCTCCAAATGTATAATCTTATTAGTCTTATAATGAGGAAATATCAGAAACACCAAATTGGAAGGCAGTCTATAAAACATATGCTCTTGTACATCTTCAAAACCATAAAGGTATCATGAAAGACAAATAAACACTAAGATTAGATTTTTAAAAGGTTCCAGATTTTTTTAAAAAAAGAAAAAAATGTGAAAATAAATACAATAAATAATCCTGATTGGTTCTCCAAATAATAAAAAAGGACCATAATTAATATAATTAGCACAATTAGATCTAAATAAAGTCTATGGATTTGACAGTAGTATGGTATCAATTCAATTTCCTGATTGTGATAATTATACTATAATTCTATAAATGAATGTTCTTGCTCTAAGGAAGCATATACTGAAGTATGTAGAGATAAAGGAAAAGGAAATATGCAGCTTACTCTCAAAATAGTTCTCAAAAAATGTGCATGTGTGCATATGTGTGTGTATATCTGTGTATAAATTCAAAGGAAAGGAGAAAAAGTGGTAAAACATGGGAAACATTAATAACTGATGAATCTGACTGAAAAACACACAGGAGCTTTTTCTACTATTAGAACTTTTTAGAAATTATATCAAAATACAAAACTTTTAATAAAAATATATCCTCAGTTAATAAAAAATGATGCAATAAACAAACATTTGAAATAGCCTTGGAAAAAAGGCAAGTGCTGGAGATATTTATGCCACATATACATACCTGTCAGTATTTGTGTTAGACTGAGAGTTCAGAGAGTTATCCAATTCATTCTCGCTTTCTTCTGACTGGCTATTTACAGTTCCTTCTTCTCCTTCATCATCTACTTCATTAAGAGCCTATCTCAACACAACAATAAAAATAACAACACAAGTTGATTATATACACTCTTGTCCTTTCTTTCTATCATACCAAAAAGAGACTTTCTAAGGCTAATCCCACCTTAGGCATACTGTAACCCAAACCCTCTCACCTCCTTCCACTGCATCAATTGTCTTTTCTTTCTCCAACATCATTAATTTCTCTGTTGGCTTTAGCTCATTAAGATTCAAATGTGAATAAGCAATCATTTAATTCTGAAAAATTCACAATCTAAACATTTTTATCATTTGTAGGGGCAAAATATAGAAAAATCAAGAGACTGGGGTGTGGGCAATGTGAGGGTAATTCTGGTTTAGGAACAAATGCATATCATTTTGTTACTTTACGGGCATTTATGACTATAATAACTCAACTCCTTGATTAAAAAAAAAAAAAGATTTAAATGTGAGCAAGCCTCTGCCATCTTATCCTTGAACTACTTTCTCTTTCACCACCAAAATTCTTTAACGAGTTGCTCCCATTTCTTAATCAATTTTGCTTCTGCCCTACCATTCCAAACTACTTTCAACAAGCTGCTCAATATTAAAATGTTCATTCCTATATCAAATGGATGTTTCTCTTTGTTTTCCCTTAGTTCTCTGACTCCTTAGACTTTAATGACCATTGATTGATTTACTTTTAAATTTCTTTGATACACTCATTCTTTAATTTCCATGATACCATATTTTCTTGAATTTTCTTCTCTTCTTCTGCTCCTCCTTCCCAATCTGCTTTATGTTTTCTTTTTCTACTCTTCCCCTATATCTGCTGGGACTTAAGATCCTCCCTTAGGACCTTTTCTCCTCCCATCTGATCTACTTTCTGAATGATTTTATCTAAGTCCAAAGTTGCAGTTACAAGTCAAATGCAGTTAATTTCCAAATCTCTGTCTCCACCCAGATCTCTCTTGAGCCACAGACATTTTATATTCAACTACCAAAAGTATATCTCTCCCTAATTCTTACAAAAACCTTGTTCTACCAATACTACCTAAGACTATGAACACTGGCACCATTTACTCAGATGCTCAAGCCAGCAAACAGGAAATTATCCTTCTTCCTTGCCCATCACAACTAACCACCATCCAATCCTGTCAATTTTACCTCTCTCAGATGTATCCTTATCCATTACTTCACTCCCTACTGTCACTGCTTTGGTCCAGGCCCTTACCATTTCTCGACACAATTCCAAACTGTCTTCTAACCAGGCTGCCATGGGTTAAGTATGATTTGTCCCTTCTAAAACACATGTTGAAATTTAATCTGATTATGAGATGTCACACAACCTAAGGCATTTGTAGAGATATATTGAGAAGGGGGGGAGGGATAAGGGTGGGTAATTGGAGGGGGCTCTTGGGGGTAATTCTAATTTCCAGAATTCATATATATATTATTTCGTTAGAAGCCTGTTTTATTGTTCAACAAATAAATTTCTGAATAAAATAAATTAAAAAATAAAAATAATAATAAAAAAGTTCGGACCACATGGGACCCTCATGCGATACTGAGGGGTCTGCCCTCATTAATAGATTAATCCATTCATACTATGAATGGATTAATGTGTTGATGGATTATCTCAAGAGTGATTCTGCAATCAAAAGTCAGCTCAATGAGGTCACTTTGTTCTCCCCCTCTCACATAATGTGATGTTCCCTACATCACCTCAGCACACTGCAAGCAAGAAGGTCATTAACAGCTCAGGCCCCTTAACCTTGGACCAGAACCATGATCCAAAATAAACCTCTTTTCTTTATAACTAACCCGGTCTGTGATTCTGTGTTATTAGCAGCAAAGAATAGATTAAGACAGAGATCCTCTCTCAGTCTTGGCCTGCTCTCTAATTCATCTTCCACACTATTATCAATCTCATCGTGACTCCATGCTGCTTAAACTCCTATAGGAGCTCTGTTCTTAATTCCCAGGTCCTTAGCCCTTCAGGACCTACCTCCAGCCTATTTCTTTAACCTCAACTCTTGCCATTTCCCCATCCCAGTAATGGAGACATTTCTTATTCATCCATGTATCCCAGCCTCTAATGCAGGGTCTAAAATACTACATGATAAATTAATAAATAAACTTACTCTCACTCATTCCTATTCTGGATAAAATAAGGTCCAGAGATCTGATGTAATGCAGTTACAAATTCATCTTTTTTTGGTGGCTCCAGGTTATCTATAGCCACATCAATTTCTTTTCTGATGTATAGTGGTCTTTAAAACTGTCTTCTCTCTCCTCCCTCACTGTCATTTTTCTCTGCTATCTCAGGTTTATTTTAAGAAGCTTATCTCACTGTTTTTAATCTGTTATTAGCTGTAAATCAAGAAATAAATTAAGCCAGCTAGGAATAAATGGTTATATCAGGAACATTAATTTAAAATTACTAATAACTTATTTGTCTCAGGTGTGAGGATGAACTCTTCAACAGAATGAAATCTAACTGCTTTATTCTACGTTGCTGGGATACACTGTACACTTGTTTCTCAGCTCCAAATGACTGAAAGTATGATTGCCAAATAAACAGAGCACTAAATTATATAATTTATTTAAGCAAATGTAAAAGCTTCCATTGAACATATTCCAGCAGTAAAATATTCTAGGATGAGTAAATTTCTGAATATCTGAAAGCTAATTTTTCAATAACTGCCAAAGCATAAATGTGTTTTGCTTAGGGACATGGCTAATGGATTTGGCTACTTTAAATGTGTTAAACATTCTACTTAATTGCCTTTATGTAGAAAACAATATAATTAACACGTCTTTTGATTCTGGACCTGCAATTTCCCGAGAGTCATCACTCCAACTGAAGATTCTCCCTTCTGTTCATGGAAAGTATAAGAGTATAGAATAAACAGATAACTAGGCAAGTCCTAGTCGTTCTTAAAAAGTAGCTTTATTTTAGTATTAAATTCTTCAATGAGCTTTTGAAAAATGTGTACTATCTCAAAATTCTTAACATTTTGACTAAAAGTTTCAAGTAAGTTAATTTATCTATTATCTAATATTCATATTCTCATGTAGTATCATTTCCTGAGCAGATGCCTTTTTTTTTTTTTTTTGAGAGAGAGAGAGAGAGGGAAAGAGAGAATCAACTTTATTTATTTTTTCATCTGGCCTCTGTTTCTCCAACACTTAGTTGTGTATGTGCAGGGGTTTGAACCTGGGTCCCAGTGCATGCCAAGTAAGCACTCCAACTGCTGAGCCACCACACATACCTTTTAAACATACCAATACATTAAAAATGACTAACATTTAATGAAGTATTATGTTCCTGGTATTATGCAAGATACTTTATGTAATCCATCTCAGATGATCCCTACAACAACAATATTAGGTATACTCTATTCCCATTTAATAAAAACAAACAAAAAGCACTCTGAGCCAATCGGCTATCTTAAGAGATGCTAACAACCTTATGGAGCCACATGACCTAAATTAGAACTCCATCTCTGATGCAAACTACATGATCTTGAACAATTCACTGAAGTCTTTCCAAGCCTTGGTCTCTTCATCTGTTAAATGAGAATAACAACAATACCTACATCCCAGGTAAGCACTTAATAAATGTTGGCTACTACCAACCTGTCTCCAATCTTGTTTAGGACAAATGCTACTCATATAAAATGCAATATGCTTGAGTAAGAGAAAAATCTAGCAACCACAACTAGCAGTTATTGATATTTAAGCTTTAAAATGTTTACAAAAATACCTATACCAACTTAAATCTTCATTTCAACATAAGCATTATAGTTGTGAGTAGAGCACATTACCTGAGGGTCCATGACAGACTCATTAAGGATGGACTGGGTGATAGAATCTTGATTTACTATGATGGGACCCTGGGAGGAATCAGGAGCCATTGTTACATTTGGAAACCCTGCAGAAGGAAAACAAGTCATGATGGTTTTGTTTCTTTTGACTAAATTGACTTCACAAGTTCTACACCACCATAGATATGTATCATCGAATGGAAATCTAAAATAATAATAATAGCAGCTTACACTTACATAGTGCTTACTATGTACCAGCCACTGTTCTAAATGCTTATATGCGTATTAACTCACTTTACCCTCGCAAAACTCTATGAGGTAAGTATTATTATTATTTTACAGATCAGTAAACTAAAATTCAAACTCAGGGATGTTAAGCAACTATCCCAGAGTCCCACTAATAAATGGCCAAACCAGGATTTATACTTTATACTGAAAATTAAACACCCATTCTTGAGAGATTAAGATAAAAAACTGGTTATATTCACATTAAAATGAATAATGCTATGTATCTGACAAGAGGCAAAATTTCTTTTAGAAAGAAACTGAAGTTGCTTTAGATTTCAAATTAAGTTTTATACAAATTATATAAATATTTTAATTATATCATAAAATAACAATAAGCTGAAAAGTGAGTCTCATTTTAAATTATGGAATCCTGTATAGTACACCATATTTAAGTAATAACAACAATTTACTCTCCCTTAACTGAATAATTTGTAAGTTAATAGTCTTAGTAAAAAGTAAAAAAAAAAATTATAATGAGTTTAACCCCAACCACCTTGTATACTACCTACCCTAGAATATTTGCAATACAAATAATATCATGCCTGAGAAATGAATTTAAACTCTTTCCAAATATCCATGTATAGGCTAAGATTAATAAGAAAAGATGGTTTTCTTTTAATTTAACATTTACCTGTGCGTCTACGAGGAACGTCCACAAACAGATCTTTTGTGGTAGCCATCAAATGATCAGATTTCTCTAACACATCCTGCATCTGGTATTGATCAGAAAGAATCTAGACATGTGTTAATGACAAATATTACTCAGAAAAAAAATATTACTCTCAAATTGCAAGGGAAAAAGATTATACAAAGGCACAGAACATGAATCACAGACTACCACCTAAAATCCTTCAGTGGCAATATTCTTTACTACCAGTAGATGGGGCTATTACAATAATTTGTGGCTTTCAAATGCCTGGCTGCAGTTCAAAGTAATACATACTAAATTGTGACCCAGTACATTCACATACATGCAAATAAATATAAAACAAATAAAATTTTATTTAACAAACTTTCTCCTTCAAAACTATTATATTCTGTTTGTCACTTCCCTTTTTTAAATGATGATGGTAATGTATTAACTTGATTTCACAATCCATTAACAAAGTATGATCCATTTTAAAAAAAGAGATTAAAGACAAGAATCTTTGAGCCATAAACTCAGAGGTGTTTCAATCACTGAAGTAATTTAATCTACTATTGGGTCACAACACACAACTTAAAAAACATAGTATGAAAAATGAGTTTTAGGATTAAACAAAAAAGGTGATGCCTCCATGTTTAAAAATAAGTTTATTAATCCTGAAGAGCTGAGAATTAAAAAAAAAATCACAGTACAGTTATGCCTCAGATTACTTACTTTCCACTTAGGAACTTTCATAATTATAAGCAAAGACAATGACCAGAGTAAAAGTGAGTCAACTCTATCTACTACCACCAGATGGCATTCTTAAGTTGAAACTAGAAACTATCTGATTTCCAACACTGATTTAAGTCAATAAAGCATATGGTAACAAATATTCCTACCAGAATTTCTCCATACTATGAAATAATTACATAAAACAATTACCAATTGTTTTAGGATATAGAAAGAAAAATAAGCCACATTCTTACTTTTACTCTTCTTTACCTGCTATGGCCAAACATGTCAGCTAGCTCACTTGATGAGAATGTTTAGTCCTGAATTTGTTCCTTCAACAAAGAGTAAGCTTTGGAAGAATAAGGCCAAGAGCACATCTGGAGCCAGAAGATTGCAGTTCTAGGCCCATACAAGGAATGTTAAGCAAAATCCAACCTCTTTAAGCTTACTTTCCCAAGATAAAACCAAGTCCTCAACACCACGAGATGCTACAAGGATGTGAACACACTGGAAACTTACACAGCACTCTACAGAAGTTTAAGAATACTGTTACAGGGGCTGGAACAGTGGTCCAGCGGTTACGTGGCATGCACAAGTACACAGGTTCAAACCCCAGCATCCATGTACACAACTAAGTGTCAGAACAGCGAAAGCCATGTGAAAAACTCAATAAAGATTCTCTCTCTCTCTCTCTCTCTGTCCTTCTCTCTTTAAAAAAATAATAAAAGAAAATTTTAAAAAAATACTGTTACAATGTAAATTATATTATTCCATGAACTAAATTTCTATCACTGGTAACCTACCTTAGAAGTACATGCAATTAAGAGCTTAAGAAAGAATACAATTGGATCTATATACTCTATCACTATATTTAAAAAGTAATAAAAATGTATCTCCTAACGACAGGGATTTTTTGTTGTTGTTTGTTTTTGTGGTGATGGAATTCAAACCTTAACAACATTTTTTAAGAGATCACTATTTTAAAAAAAAGAGCACTGATCTAACAAAATGAAGACAAGAAACTTTCAGAAGCAGATTCCAGAGGAATAATATTACTAACCAAATTGAGTCTGATATTAATTATAATTGAGGTCTCAAGTAAAGCCACAGCCCTGGCCCTTCTTCTAGTCTCTGCTCAGGCACCTTAGGATACATGGTTTGAGTGACCAAAGATCAGTGTTTAGATTTTCTTTGCTCTTTGTAGATTTATCTCTCCTTTCACAAAATCATTTTCTTGATTGGTAAACTGATCTCTGTAAGCCCATCTGTATGTATTACTACCCTAGATGGGTTTAGCACAAAATCAAACTTACAAAATAGTGGTGTAAATCTTAGATTTTCAAAGGACCAGTCAGGAGCCCTGAAAAAATCATTGTCAGAAACTCCTCATCCTAGCTAGCCCTTTTTTGCCACAATAACAGAAAGTAAATGGAATTGAGAAATTTACAAAAAGACTTCAGAAATTATTACACTTTTGGAATTTATAAAACCTTTATGAAAGCCTCTCTATCTCTTAGTTTTGAACTAATCAAGTTCTGCTTGATTAGTTGGCCTGAGAATATCATAAAGCATATGAAGACTATGTTGGCCAAAGAGCTTTCCTCTTTATTTATGTTAATCTAGGTGCCCAGCTTAAGGGAGATGAGTCCTGGGAGCTTTAGTGTATAACAATTAATACACTTATGGAAGCTTTTTCTATTGATCCTATCACATCTCTTAAGCATAAACATTACAAATTTAGTAAGATTGAAACAAAAGATACACATATCCTTTGACTCAGTAATTCTTTTAATGATTTATCTTATAAATGTACCTGAACCCAAAAACATATTCAAGACTATTCATTATATTATTTAGAGTGGCAAGGTAGGAAGCAATCTGTGGGTGGCATACATTGCTACATATTCACCAGCACTCTTTCTCCTCTTTGTCCTTTAACAGCAGAACTCCCAAGTTTTGGCAAGTATACAAGTAGATTTTCCAACCATCTTTGCAAGTGGGAATGGGTATGCAATTACTTTCTGGTCACCAGGATAGATACCAACACTATATGGTATGTAAAAGGAGTCGCATGCACTGTCTTTTCTTGCCCTGCTGGTTTGCATACAACTGAAGAATGGTGCAACAGTCACTCTGTACTCAAGATAGAAGCCATGTAATGAAAGACTGCAGCCTCCCCCTTTACTGGCTGCTACCTACCAATGAACTATTTTACAGAGAAAAAAATAAACTTCCATTTGATCTAAACCACTATGTTTTTAGGATTTTTTTCCAGAAACTTAAACTGTATTCTAATACAAAATCTAAGTGTCCACCAATGAAGCACTGATGAATAAACTATAGTAAATCTGTGCACTACTGGCCACAAAAAAAAATGTTAGAAGGCTAAAAGGCTAGAGGTGCAGCTCAGTGGCAAAGTGCTTGTCTAGTGTGCACAAAGCCCTAGGTTTAATCCTCAGCAACTCAAAAAACAAAAAAGGAAAATATTGATTTCTAAGTACTAACATGGAATAAATTCCAAAATGCACTGTTAAAGAGAAACGAGAGAATTCCATTAAGAGCAGAGGTTCTCAACCCCCTGTAGCACATTAAAATTACAAGGGAAGCTGTCTATAAAATACCCATGTGGAGTCACACCCCAGGTCAACTAAATCAGATTCTCTGGGTATAGGTCCAGATACAGCTATAATTTTTTTAATGGAGCTTCTCAACCATGGCTAATTTTAATGTACAGAAACACTACACTACAGCTGGAGGAAGCTATACTACCAAAAGAAGTCAGAGCAACCTCACTCAAATTCTCATTACTCTTCTTTCAATCCCTAATTCTACCATTTCTACTACTTATATGAGAAATTTAAGACATGAGCAGAAGCCACTAAAGAAGGAAAATAAAAGCTCAGAATCTGATACACTTCAGAGGGATTGATTTTTTTTCCTAGTCAGATTTGTATTTTTAGGACTTTCAAAGAGAATTAGTACATAATATTTAAATGTGTATGACCTGTTCAAGATCACCAAAATATATATCTGAAAAGGAGCATTCTCTTTCAATTTACTGATTTTCTCAAGCTCATTTAAACATTTATTTGGGAAATGTAATTCTTCCTGATGATGTATAAAACTAAGACTTTCCTGTTATTATTAAGAAATTTAGTTCTTGTACAACTATAAATGCATATAAAGTAACAATCTATATGCATATATTCTTAAATCAGAATTACACCCAGATCCCTCCCTATTCTCCCTCCCTCTCTCCTCCCCCACCTTCCCCCTCTTCCCTCCTTCCCATACATATCTATGATTGTCCTAGATTATATGTTACGACGCCTTTGTTGGGTCTAATACATGAGATTAACTACATTTCACACAAGCCTGGGTTTAGCTCCAGCCTCTACAAATAAGTGAAAACATTCAACCCTTGACTCTCTGGGTTTGGCTAACTGATCAGCATCATTTCTTCCATCGCCATCCATTTACCTTCAAAGGCTGTAATATCATTGTTTCTAATTGCTGAGTAGAACTACAATGCGTGTGTGTATAGATAGATAGATCAATCACAGTTTTTTGATCCATTCATCCAGTGAGGGACATCTGGGTTGGTTCCATAATTTAGCTATTATAAATTGAGCTGCTATGAACTTAGATTTTGCTTTGTTGCTGTTATGTGCTGATTCTAACTCCTCTGGGAAAATTCCCAGAAGTGGGATAGCTTGATCATATGGTAGGTCTATCCCTAATTTTTTGAAGATTCTCCACACTGCTTTTCAGAGGGGCTGGACCAGTCTGAAGTTCCACCAACAGTGTGCTAGTGTTCCTATCTTCCCACAACTCCTCCAGCATCTTCATTGCTTATATTCTTCATTTTTGCCAATCTGACTGGTGTGAGGTGAAATCTTAATGTAGTTTTCATCTTCATTTCTCTGATTACCAATCATATAGAACACTTTCTCATATATTCATTGGCTTGCTCAATATCCTCTGTTATGAAGTTTCTGTTTAGCTCTTTGGCCCATTTATTGAATGGGTTGTTTGTGGTTTTGATATTAAGGGTTTTGAGTAAATTCTGGATATTAGTCCCCTGTCAGAAGAATCACAGGCGATGATTTTCTCCCATTCTGTAGGGAGTCTCTTGACAATTTTGATCATTTCCTTAGCTGTGCAAAAGCTTTTCAGCTTAATGGCATCCCACTCATTGATTTTTTACTTTAATTCTTTCACTTTAGGAGTCTTGTTCAGAAAGTCTTTGCCTACTCCCAAATGTTGGAGGCACTTTTCTTCTAGCAGTGGTAGCAGGTTTAATTTCTAGTTCATTGATCCATTTTGTTTTTTGTTTTTTGTTTTTTTTCAGGGCTGAGGACTGAACCCAGGGCCTTGCGTGTGCTAGGCAAGGGCTCTGCCACTGAGCTAAATCCCCAACCCCTCATTGATCCATTTTGATTTGATTTTTGTGCAAGGTGAGAGACAAGGATCTAATTTCAACTTTCTGCAAGTGGCTGTCCAGTTTGTCCAGTACCATTTGTTGAATAGGCTGTCTTTCTTCCATCTTATATTTTGACCTCCTTTGTCAAAGATCAGATTTTTAAAGATTTGTGAGTTTGTTTCAAAGTCTTCTATTCTATTCCATTGTTCTTCATTTAAGGCTTTCTTTTTCATGAAAAACCCTAATGGAGTTCTCAAAAAAAGAGTATAATTTATAGATTTACAGCTGCCATGAAAGGTCATCCAGAGAGTCAAGTATCAGAGGCTCTAACCTGAACAAGGAGCACAAAATATATTCCTCTACAATGATTTCAGCTCTAATTTAAAAAGAAAAAAAATTTTGTTGTAGTTTCCTTTTATTTCCCATATTGTTTATTCCTATATATCTGATCACTTGTCCAAATATCCTATATCTGACAAAAGGTTAAGCCAAAGATAAATGGTTTACTAGCTAACTAGAAAGCACACAATGTTTTGTTATTGTTGTTTTTGTTTTGCTAAGTAGAAGAACAGCACTGCCATTGAACTGAGATAACTAAAGCAGTTTATATATATAAGGAACTAATTATATACCAAGGACTGTGCTGATGACCATAAAAGTATTATATCATTAAAATTTCAACAAAATAAGGCATTTTATAGATGAGAAAATTCAAGCTGAGAAAGTAAATAAGTTGCTTAAGGTTACATAGTTAGCAAGTTGTGGAGCAAGAACTCAAACTGCCAGATCATCAATCTACTGCTATTTTCAAAGTCCACATGTAGATCACTGTATAAGGATGAGTAATAACTAGACTCTCTACGTGTGAATCAAGTTGAGGGAAAAAGAAACCTATTTATCTCTTTCCTCTAATTCTAAAGATAATGCATTTCAGTATTACCTCTTTCATGATAGACAATCTTCTTTTTTCAAGACTTGAAGTTTCTGGTTTCTGCTTCCTCCATTTTCTCTTCAAAGCTTTTTCTTGGAGTTCCCAGTGCACTAATGCTCTATTCTTCGACTTGTGTATTTCATGACGACGTATCTATATACAAGAAAAAAAAAATTATGAAGGAATGTTTTCAGTAACAAACAGGTGGCCTATTCAGATGGTAGAACGACCTGGTCTTGTTGGATCACTTTTAAATCCTTTCTGGCCCAATATATACATACTTATATAATTCACAGCCAAATTTTCACAAGCCTCTAAATTTTTCAAAAATGATCTTTAAAAAAAGTATCTAGAACTAGCAGATCTAGTTAAAACACATAGTAAAAAAAATATTAATTTCTACTTCCTTTATATAAACTAGTGTGTTTTAAACCATAGGTTATGACTCTCTTTCTTCTTTTCTCTTTAACGCACATTTTTTTAAATTAGTGCTCTTTTAATGAGTAGTTACATTAATTAATGTGTCAAAACTGACATTTTACGTGCACGCGTGCATACACACACACACACACACACACACACTGAGCATGTAAATGGTACAAACCCACTTTGTGTCTTTGGCAAAGACACACCCTTTTCATGATAATCACATTATTATCAAGAATTAATAAAGGAGTGTTTCTATAGTCCTGCACTGGTTTCACGTGGAAGTGGGTAGCAGAAGATGCAGAAATCCATGGAGCTCCTGAGGTAAAAGAAGAGATATATAGCCACAGGTTTTAAGAGAAGGGAGAAATTAACTGAGGTGGCTAAGGAATAAAAACAGACATTTGGCTTTACGAGTAGTCTTGTATTCAGAACTATAACATAAACAAAACTCATATGTCATCTAACAAAATGTATTTCTGAATTTTCAGCATATAAATAAGAAATCAGTCCACTAAAAGATTAAAAACCAAATATGTAAGGATTCTGACTGACCAAAAAAAAATGTTCTGATTCAGTTAGAGAAATGCACTGAATATTCCAAAAAAATTGTTTTTACTTGTGTTAGTTATAAAGGTACTGTTGGTATGTTTTAAGTCTATATTTTTAAAAATGCAAGCTAAATATATAGGAATTTGCTTTAAAATGTTGCAATGAAGGAAGAAAATGTGATAAATGAATCAACTACAGCAAATTTAGTAATTGCTATTTCATGGGGTTCTTTATATTTTGTCACTTGAAATTTTTCGTTAAAAAATGTTAAGTCAATTCAGTATCATTATTATCCTCAATAATGCTTAAGGAATGCCTAATAAGATTAAGACTCCAAGGTCCACAAAGATAAGTACAATATGGTCCCTATCTCCCAAAAGCATTAATCATCTGCCCCAGCAGATTGCATATACCCATATAAGGATAAATGACAGGCAAGAGATGGCATATACTCAGGGCTTTTTTAGGTAGTAAATGCAACCACAGTTTACAGGAGAAAACTGTTGGGCAGTTTCTAACACCAGGATTTTAAAGTTAGTATAAAGCTAAAGTAATCAAAACTGTGATACTACCTAAGGATAGAAATATAAATCAATGGAATAGAAGTGAAAGTGTAGAATAAACCCTTCCATTAATGAACAATTTATTTTTTTTTTAAATAGAGGACACTGAAAGAGAGAGAGAGAGAGAGAATCAATTTTTATTGAGTTTTTCACATGGCTTTCGTTGCTCTGACGCTTAGTTGTGTACATGGGTGCTGGGGTTTGAACCTGTGTACTTGCACATGCCAAGCAAGTGCCGTAATCGCTGAGCTACCGTTCCAGCCCCAACAATTTATTTTTTTAACAAGACTGCCAAGATAATTCAATGGAGAAAAACAAGTCTTCAACAAATGATGCTTGGGACAAATGGGTATCACTTGCAAAAAAAAAAAAAAAGTTGAACCCTTACCTCACACCATGTACAAAAAGTAACTTAAAATTAATCATGGACCTATATAAAAGCTAAAACTATAAATCTCTCGGAATGAAACATAAGAGTAAATCTTTTCAACATCATTTCTTACTAGGAAGATGTAAATCAAAGCCACAATGAGACACCACTTTACATCCACTAGGAGAACAATGGGTAGGTGGCAATAAAAGTGATGTGGAAAAACCGAAAGCCCCATACATACTGGTGGAATATAAACAATATAATCTTTCTGGAAAATAGTTTGGCTGCTATTCAGAAAGCTAAATATGAAGATATTATCTGACTCAGGAATTTTATTCCTAGGTACGTACACAAAAGAACTAAAAGCCTATGTTCACAGAAAATTTTGTACACAAATGTTAACAGCAGCAATATTCATAACAGTCAAAAAGTAAAAACAATCCAAATGTCTACCAACTGATGAATGAATGAATAAAATATGATGTATCCATACAGTGGAATATTATTCATCAGTAATAAAGAATAAAGTACAGATACATGCTACAACATGTATGAATCTTGAAAACATTACGCTAAGAAAAAGAAGTTAAAGGCAAAAAGCTACATATCATATTTCATTTATAAGAAAAGTCCACAATAGGCAAATTCGTAGAAAGCAAATAAGTCATTGACACAGAAATGGAAGGAGGTGGGCAAGGGAATGAAATGGGCAGAAGGTTTCTTTTTGGGGATGATGAAAACATTCTAAAACTAGACAGTTATGATGGATGCACAATTCTGTGACTATACTAAAATTCATTGAATTTTACACTTCAAAACAGTAAATTTGGAGGCTGAAGAGGTGGCTCAGTGGTAGAGCACTTGCCTGGCATGCATGAGGACCTGGGTTTGATCCCCAGCACCACACACAAAACTAAAGTGGAAGAAAAACAAAACTCAAAAGAAAATAAAATAAAAATAAAAATTTAACTCTCTCTTTAAAAAAAAAAAAGGAAAAAAAGTAAATTTTATGCTATATGAACTTTACCTCAATAAATCTGTTTTTTAAAACCTATATTATATATCAGGGGGACTACAGATAAAGACAATGTACTGTATACTTCAAAAAATGTAGAATAAATTTTAATATTCCTCCCTCTAAAACAATAAATGTTTGAGGAGATAGATGTTTACCCTAATTTATAATATGTGTATCTAAACATCACACAGTACCCTATAAATATGTACAATTTTTATGTCAATTAAAAATAATTTTTAAATGATAAAAAAACACCTATAATAGAAATTTCAAAAAAGAAAAAGGTAGGGCTTGAACTAGGATAAAGAAGCAAAGTGGGGCTGGAGCAGTGGCTCAGCAGTTACAGCTTGCCTGGCATGTGTGATGACACAGGTTCAAAGCCCAGCACCACATACACAAGGAAGTGTCACGGCAACAAAAGTCACATGAAAAGCAAAATAAAATTGATTCTTTCTCTCTCTCTTTCTCTCTCTCTCTCTCACTGCCCTTCTTTTTTTTTAATTCATTTATTATTAGCTAAAAAAAAATAGACTTATATTTCAAAGGGAGTCATTGTCATATAATCAAGAACAAATATAGGGGCTGGAGCAGTGGTTTGGCAGTTATGGTGCTTGCCCAGCAAGCTCAAGTACACAGGTTCAAACCGTAGCACCCATATACACAACTAAGTGTCAGAGCAATGAAAGCCATGTGAAAACCTGAATAAAAATGGATTCTCTCTCTCCCTCCCTCTCTCTCACTGTCCTTCTCTCTTTAAAAAAAAAACCAAAAAACAAAAAAAAAAAAAAAAAAAAAACAAATGTATATTCACAGAGCAAGCCAGGGTTGATGCCATTCCATGTTTTCCCCCCTTCGGTTCCCAATGGTTCCATGCTTCCCCCTATTGAACCCCAGTGTTAATTGGACTTCTCATGGAAGTCGAAGGTTCCCCACTGAGTTGAATCCCCCATATTCCCTCCCTCCATCCTCCTTGAAATCCTTCCTATCCCCTCTCCCCTCTCTGCCTCCTCCCTACATCTCCCAGCATCCTAGGCAAGGTCTCCCCTGTTCGTGTAAAAATTCACACATGTTGAGATTATTATTAGCTTAGCGATCTATCATATTGTTACCGATTGTATTCTATTTTCCATGAATGAGAGAAAACATTCGGCCCTTGAGTCTCTGAGATTGGGATACTTCACTTAGCATAATTTTTTCCATCTCCATCCATTTGGCTGCAAATGCCATAATATTGTTTTCTCTAATAGCTGAGTAGAATTCCACTGCATATATGTACCACAGTTTTTTAATCCACTCATCAAGTCAGGGGCATCTGGGTTGGTTCCATAGTCTAGCTACAGTAAATTGAGCAGCTATAAACATTGATGAAGCTGTATCTCTATAATATGCCAATTATAGCTCTTTTGGGAAAATCCAGGAATGAGATAGCAGGGTCATAAGGCAGTTCCAGCCCTAATTTTTTGAGGAGTCTCCACACTGCTTTCCAGAGTGGCTGAACCAGTTTGCAGTCCCACCAGCAATGTGACAGTGTTCCTCTTTTCCCAAAGCCCCTCCAGCATCTATCGTCTTTGGTATTCTTCATTTTTGCCACTCTGACCAGAGTGAGATGGAATCTCAGTGAAATTTTGATTTGCACTTCTCTGATTGCTAGTGATGTAGAGCATTTTCTCGTATAGTTAAGGGCTTTTTGGACTTCCTCCACTGAGAAGTTTCTATTTAGTTCCATAGCCCATTCTTTCTGTGTCTCTCTCTCAATACCCCTCTCTTAAAAAAAAGGAAGAAGCAAAGCAAGATTTGAATAGGAGGAGAAGAAAGTGGGAAAACTGTTTTAAGTAAGGAAAATAGCATGAATTGTAGCTCAAATATAGAAATAAACATGACATATTCAAGGGATTAAACTGCTACACTGATAGACCAACATTTTTGTATAAAAATATATAATAAATAATGCTGAAAATATCTACATATAGGAAAAGATAGATGTGTACAGGGCAACTTCAGACTAGAGAGATTTGAAGTGTAAAACAAACTTATATAATGAAATTCTAAGACTAATTTATATAATTAGGTAAAATGAAGAAGTCCAGAAGATATGCTTTTTGATTTTATATAAACAAGAAAAATTAAATATAACTGAACAATTTCTAAGAAATCACTACAGTTTCTATTCTGAAGGTCAGAAATCAAATGAAACATTGAATAAATTAGTTCACTTTTGATATTAAACTTACCAGATCTTCAGGAGTTGCCCGATGAACTGTTAGATCATTCACAGTGTTCTGCCAAAAACAAAAGATGCTTTTTTTAAAAAAAAAAGTTCTCTTATATTAAATTTTGCTATATTAACAGTAAATATTAACATTAACTGGGTTTTGATAGCTGGAAATTGATTCAAAATCCTGAGACTAAAAAATTATTTCTTTCCAGGAACCAGTCTTCTCAATATAAATATCAGCACATTATTTTAGATGTCTTATAGAAAACAACAGGTCAATTTTAGAAGTCTTACAGAAAATTAAGTACTTAGTTACATTAAAACAAGAAATAAACAAGGGTAGTATGTATTCAAAATGAGTAAATGTAACTAAAATTGTAATATTCGAAGTGTATTCCATGGAATTCCAATAGCTAAGGATTCTAATAAAAAGTATAATCACTGTAGAAATGTTTAGTATCCACAAATACCCTTAAGCATACAAGCTATTAATAAGACATGCAATGTACAGGCATTGCATAATTTCATAAAACATGGTAATAGTTACCTATGTAAAAGACACCAAACCAACACAGAAGGGTTGTACATGTTTAATAGCATCCCTTTGAATTACGTGATACACTGCTCTAAATAGCAGCCCTACAACTTGGCTGTCACTACAACTTGAAGTCATTTTCCAAAATGACTTCAGCCATTTTTTCCCACAGACTTAATAAGATGGGGAAAAATTTAGAATATAGAATTTTACTTTTTTTTATAGTACTGTGAATTGAATCCAGGGACTCTATCACTGGGCTACATCCTTAACCCTTCTTAATTTTTTATCTTGAAACAGATCTTGCTAACTTGCCCATGTTGGCCTTGAACTTGCAATCCTCCTGCCTCAGCCTCCAGAGTTCCTGGGATTATAGACAGGTACCACCACAACTGGCTGTTTCACTTCTAAATGATGAAAAACACAAAGAAAACTGAGGCAAAATAGTCTTTGATACATTCAAAACTAAATTTTCGGCCATGATTTATATTTAGGTCAAAGACTTTTCAAGATAAAAACTGCTATTCCTTACACATTCATTTAGAAAGGTACAACCATAACATCATGAGAATTATTTTAATAATCCTAGTAAAATTCAGATACACAAAAAAAAAGTAAGATGTGCTTAGAACTAGCTTTCATGGGAGAAAATATAATTTCATCAATCCTACTACTGCTTAAATACTATTTTGCTTTGAAATTGCTTTTAAACTCAATTATAAGCCATTTCAAAAATGTTTTATTATTCTTATCAAAATACTGTTAATTAATTTGACCTCTCTCCAATCATTTACCATTCACTCAAACGATCAATGACTATTTTCCAAGTGCAATCTACCTTCAAAAAACAAAAATTTTCCACTGCTGGAGATAATTGAAAAATGAGGGAAGTTCTTGATGCAATTTCAAACGACAGGTTTTAATTCAATTTTGAGCAATATCTACATAGCAGAATACTGAACTTCAGAAAGTAACTACTCTGAAGAGACAATACTTATTAAGTATTATAGCCAATCAGATCTGCCCAAAATGTTTTAAGTCAGTCAATTTTACCCAGAAAGTTCCAAGACCAAAAAAATCCCTGAGATCCAAACTAGTTCCTGACTAGTTAATGCTCAACAATGGAAAGTAAAGGCACCTAAAGTCTAATGTCCAAACCTAAGTTTGGACAGGCTGCAAAAGATATAAATCCCTTTGGTTAACACCGGGTAATACTCAGGTTAGAAAACAGGAGGTCACATGTTCCAGGTACTTACAAGAATCTCATTCTGAAACTGACTAGCTGCTAGAGGTAAGCAACAAATAATTCAAGGAGTAAGAGAGCCAGGTTCACCTACTTTTTCAGTCCAAAATGCCACCAGTGTAATTATGGTATCACTGTTTATTAAGAGCTAATCTAAAAAAGGTACCAAAATTTTTTAAAAAATTCATAGACTTCAGTGACTAACAAGAGTTGCCTTAGAGCTGAGTTCTCAAGCAAAGTGGAAGGAACCATTTTTTAAAAGGCACACTGTAGGGGCTGGAGTGGTGGCTCAGCGGTTACAGTGCTTGCCTGTCATGCATGAGTACACGGGTTCAAACCCCAGCACCATGTACACAGCTCAGTGTTAGAGCAACAAAAAGCCATGTGAAAAACAATAAAAAAATTGATTCTCTCCAAAAAAAAGGCACACTGTACACCTCATTAAAATTCTAATTTTTTTTTAAGAGACAGAGATAGTGAGAGAGAAAAAAATCAGTTTTATTTAGTTTTTCATGTGGCTTTTGCTACTCCGACACTTCATCATGTACATGGTGCTACAGTTTGAACCTGTGACCTCACGCATGCCAGGCAAATGCCATAACCACTACCACTGAGCCACCACTCCAGCCCAAAATTTTAAGGGGACTAGAAGTTAGATTCTGGACATGTGTATTCTAAAAAAAAAAAAAAAAAAACACACACAAACAATTCTGCTCTTCTGCTCTTTCCTCCAAGACCAAGGACACAGAAACTCATTCCACCCTATTACATACTGACCTCCATTCAAAATATAGTTCTGAGTGGCCAGAGCCTTCTTGTCATGTCTATTCCTCCAGAGTGACATTATATTGTATATTACTCCACCTAGACTTACATCCCATTCTTGCTTCACTGAAGTTTTCTTCTTCTTTACTTTTAGTGCTTTTCTTCCACTTCCCCGGGGACAGTAACGGTTCACTCTGATCAATGACATCTAGGTATATCAAACATTTTAAATGCAAGAAAAATTAATAATTATGTATCACCAGAGGGGGGAAGAGACCCAAGAAAAACAAAATAACTCTTAAAACAGCAGAATTTGATCATAATGAAAGGAAGAGCCTATCAAAATACTTATTTCTCTCATTTTACAATAGGAAGTTGAGACTGAAAACTACAATAAGAGATTTCCACATTATAACTTACATTTATTGGCTTAATAAAGAACTCAAGGAATGCAGACATTATGACTAAAACAGACACCTAGGACAACAATCATAGTCTTCATTCATACAAATTCACAATTAAAGAAAACGCCAGTTACACTCTAACATGAATACAAAGAGAAGGAAATGGAAGGCAAAAAGAATATTGAATTCACTATAACACCGAAATTCATTATCAAGTACATATGTGCTGACCTTAAAAGGAAGATAAACTTAAGAGAACACATGAGGTACACCACCCCTTCATCTTTCACCTAACACTAAATGGAGGTGATTATTGATTTCAAACTAGAATTTGTAACTTACCAACATTAGCTTGGCCCTTTTTAAATAGCTATGCTAAGGACACTAAACATTAAAAAAAGTTAGAAAAAGCCTCATAGACCCTGAACACCAGCATTTTCAATACACATATACAACTTTAAAAAAAAATAAGACATATACATGACACCTATTCCAGAACCTCTTTCTCTATGGAAATAATTAAAGAACTTTCCAGCTGATTCCCTTATTCTCAATTATCCTAAAACAAAGACTCTAGTATTTTCCTTAAATTCTTTATTTTTTTAATTTAGTTTACTATAATAAAGATGCTTAAATCCAAGTGTTTCTCAAGAATTCACCCTCAATCTTCATTACTCTCTACTCTCTCTTATCAATCATATTCACTCTTTTGGAGGGGGGTACTAGGGATTGAACCCTAATCCATTTATTTATTCAGGGAGTTTGGTTGTTTATTTATTTTAAGGCACAATCAAGAAAGAAAGTATGGGAGAATGGACAAAAATATTTGCAAATCACTATCTAATTGTTAGCTTTCTACTGCCATGAAAAAAAACACACCACTTGATATAATCAACTTATAAAGGAAAAGGTTTACTTTTCTCATGGTTTCAGAGTGTTCAGTCCATTGTTGCTTGGCACTGTTACTTTGGACCAGTGAGGGAAAACCTATCATGGCAGGAACAAAAAGTATAGGAGCTGCTCACCACACAGTAGCCAGGAAACAGAGAGACAGGAAGAGGATGGAGTCCCAACATCCCTTCAAAGGAACAACCCCCTATCAATTACCTAACTTCCTTCTACTAGGCTCTACCTTCTAAAGGTCCCACTACCTCGCAATAGCACCACTGGCCAATAACCAAGCCTTTAGCAAATGGGCCTTTGGGAAGCATTTAAGACCCAAACTATATCACTGATAAAGGACTTATATTCAAAACATATCAGGAATTTTTATAACTCAATTTAAAATGGGCACAAGACTTGAACAGACATTTCCCCTAATAAGATACTATAGATATGGCAGTAAGCACATGAAAAGAGACTCATATAACCAATCATTAGGGAAATGCTAATTAAAATCTCAATGAGATATCACCTCATGCACATTAGGATGACTAATAAAAAAGATAAACAATAAACATCAACAGAATGCGGAGAAATTGGAATCCTCATATGTTCATTGATGGGAATGTAAAATGATACAGGCACTTAGGAAAACAGTTTGGAAATGCCTCAAACATGCAGTTACCACGCGACCCAGCAATAGGTATACACCCAAGAGAATTAAAAGCATATGGTCACACAAAAACTTGGACATAGAAGTTCACAGCAGTATATTGTTAATAGACAAAAAGTGGAAACATCCCAAATGTTCTCCAACTGATAAATGTATAAATAAATGTGGTATATCCACACAATGGAATATTATTTGGAAATAATAAGGAATAAAGTACTGATATATCCTACAACATGGATGAACCTTGAAAATACTACACCATGAAAACGGCTAAACATAAAAGACATTTTATATAAGACCATTAATCTATGTCCAGAATGGGTAAATCCATAGAAATACAAAGTACATAAATGGTTGCTAAGGTCTAGAGGGAGGAGGGAATAGAAAGTGACTGCTAATCAACAGAGTTTCTTTGTGGAGCAATTAAGATGTTCTGGAATTAGATAATGATAAAGGTTGCACAACTCTGCAAATATACTAAAACACTCTGAATTGCATTCTTTAAAAGAACAAATTTTATGGTATGCCAATTATCTCTCAATGAAGCTGTTATTTTAAAAGATATATAAAAACATAATAGTTGTACAAAGAAAGGGACCTAGTGTATTTTAACCACCTAGATCTTTAACCGCTTAAATTTCCCATTTACTCTTATAGAAACAAAGGGGAATCATAAAGTGTCAGTAAATCTACACAAATAGAACACAGAGTGTGCATACCATATATCCTCAATATTTATATGCATTATTAATAAAGCAATTTTGTGTTCTAAGAGCTTCACATTTAATCCTACAACTCTATGAGTCATGTACTATCTTGAGAAAAAACATGGAAGAGTACTATCCGGAAGCAGACTGTCTGGGTACACACCTCAGTTTTGCCACTAACTCTAAAATGGAACTACTTCAATATGCAAGGTGCTTAGAACCCCTGCCTGGCAGACATTAAGTCCTATTGTCATTGATGATGTCAGTGACAACAATAATTAATTCCTTTCCCAAATGAGAACAAGGCTTCGGGAGTATAAGTTAATTGCTAAAATTACACAAACAATAAAGTAAAGAGTCGAGAACTAACACTCAAAACAAGGTCTGAATGACAGTAAAGTACATGCTAGAAAATTGATAAAATTGGGTTAACTCTGCTTGAGTCTATATTTTCCAAACTCTCTACAATGAACCTATAACTTTAAAATAAGGGGAATTTTTATTTGAAGTTATATTGAAGATATTATGCTTAATTACAAGCTAAAATTCTATCAACCTCAATTCTGAAAAAGTTATGAATCTGAATAATGCAAGGGCTTATGAGTAGTCAAAATCAGTTGTCAAAAGGCCCATGTATCTGCTTCATTTCACAGATTAGGCCTTTGTTATAACAACAAAAACTTAAGAAATACTTTTATTGTAATTATTTGTACACTACTAATGACTTTTAATAGAAAATACAATGTATTCAAAGGTTTTTTTTTAGCACAGATATGAAGAAATTAATGTCAGGAGCAAATGCCTGAGTATCAGTGTGAATATGAACAGTTACCAATTTTAACATTAGAAAATGTTATTAAACCATATTCTTGTGACAAACAATGGTAAAGCAAGCATGTGCGTCTGTTACCACATTTTCACTTAGTAATTTAGCCTAGAAAAGCTGGCTGTGGATGACCCCAAAAAAAGTCATGCCCTTGTACAACTCCCCACTTAATTTGGGGTAAGAACTCTGACTTGTTTTAACCAATAAAATAAAGCAAATGTGAGAGCAGCTATCATTCCTGTGATTATTATGTTATAAAACACTGTCTTAAGATTTAACTGCAGCAAAAGATGTTTTTCTACTGGCCTTGAAGATGCAAACTCCAGACTGTGACTATTTTCTGTAGCCAGTGGCAAGGAACTCAAGCTGTAGGCAATTTCTAGGATGTGAAGGCAGTCTTCATTAAGAAGCTAGAGGCAGTGTGGTAGGGGGTTCAGTAAAGGAAATTAATACTGCCAACACTTAGTGAGCCTAGAAGTGGAGCTGAGCCTCTAGAAGACAATGCAGATTGGCCAACATCTTGATTACAGCTTTGTGAGGCCCTAAGCATAGTACTCAGCTAAGCCATCTCTAAATTCATAACCAATGGAAACTGAGACAATGTCAAAGCTTGAATATAGTTTGTCCTTCTGAAACTCATGTTGAAATGTGATTACCTGTGGCAGTCTTGGGAAGGTGGGTCTTTAAGAGGTGATAAGGTCATTAAGACGGACTGATGCTTTTCTGAGGACTGCCTTAATTCTCTTAGGACTAAATGTTACCTGGAAAGTGGGTTGTATAAAGAGAGCCTACCCCTCCTATTTTGCCTCTTCTGAACAGGTTGCTTCCAACGTCCACCATGTTATGAAGCAGTAAGATGTCTACACCAGATGTGGTTGCTGATCTTGGATCCCTCAGACTCTAGAACTAAGAGATGAAAAACACTTCTTTTCTTTATAAATTACCCAGTCTCAGGTTTAATGCATCAGAAAAAAAGATGGAGACAACAAATGTATAATTGTTTTAAGTCACTAAATTTGTGGTAATTTGTTAAAAAGGAAATTAGGACATTGGCCAACTCTAAATTCCAGCTTGTGTAAGATCACAAAGGTGTAACCACCCAGCTCTTCTAACTCCAGCCTTCCCTTTGCCAGCAAACTTCGTGATGAGGCATATTTTAGCACTTCTGTTTACTAACCTGTAATTACACCTCAAGTTTCTAACATGAGAACTCTGATCACATCTTTGCACTGAAAAAATGTTCTCTTGAACATCAGCAATAGTGGCAACGATATTTTTTTAAGCAAGGATTATGTTTTGTGGTTTAACAAAGGAATTGTGTGCCACTTATGGAAACCAGAGCTAATAAGAGTGCTATGTTTACTACTAATGTATGAGGACAGAGGTATTCTGACGATTTACTGTGCAAAGAAATCAAACAAAATTAGCACAACTCAGAAAACTGAGGCCTGTCTGAAGAAAACCTGCAATATTAATACCTTCTCAATTGCTAAAATTACTGGCCCTTTCTTATTTCTCAGGCCCTTTCCTGCATAGCAGACTCTCAAATCCCAGATCCTCTCTGGGCTTCCATGACATTCTTTCTCCTATTCTTTTCTCTCTTTCCCCCCACTACAGAATATTCGCCACCCTCCCCCCACGGCCACTTATATACATCTTAAGCAAGGACTCTGTACCCAGTTCTGCCCCTATCCTCCTATCTGTCCATTAGATCCAATAATTGTTTAGAGAAGTCTACTATATACCAGGTACTGGATGGGCACTGGAGATAAAATACTAAAATGTCTAATATGGTACCAACTCTTATAGACCTTACTTGCTAGATCACCAAGGGGAGTTCCTATCTTCCCAAATTCCTTGCACAGCAAATTCTTTGCACAAAGTTATGAATACCTTGGGCACACAAATGCACTAAACTGTGTACTAAACCAAAAATGCATACCTCTCCTAAAAATATTAAAGATTCATTTCTAACTGCCACTGTACAATATCTCCCAATTATCTTAAAAACAGTATATCAAAATGCAGCTCATCATCCATATCCCCTCCAACCTCTAGTTCTTAGTAATAATTGAATAACTCAATAAATGTGCAATTAAGCTAAACTTACAGAACCGCAATCCTCCTAGTTGTTCTGGTTTAAAACCTCAATGAGCATTACTTCTTATTCATTCTTGACTCTTAAGTCACTCAGATGCCAGAGCTTATTAATTTTTTCCCTCTCTCTCCCATCTGTCCACTCTCTTCCACTTATTATGAATATTTTTTGAGGCTCTCCTTATTTCTTCTAATTGGTCTTCCTTTCACTCATTCATTCACTTACTTCATTAATCCACCTATTAATTCAACAAATATTTTGAAAGTACTTGCTAAGAGTCAAGCACCCAATATAGCAAGAAAAAATCATTGTGCTCTCAGAGTTTTTCAGAGGACCACAATTAAACAAATCAGTATAATAAGGCAATGTGGGGGGCAGGAGTGGTGGCTCCAGGCTGCGGAGCTTGCCCAGCATGCTTGAGTGCCATGCTTGAGTAAACGAGTTCAAACCGCAGCCCCACGTATACAACTAGGTATCTGAGCAATGAAGGCCACGTGAAAAACTAAATAAAAGTTGATTCTCTCTGTCTCTCTCTCTCTCTCACTGGTCCTCTCTCTTAAAAAAAAAAAAAAAGGCAACGTGGGAAGTAAATTCCATGTGCCAAGAAAGTACCTAACTTACTATATACACAATGAGAAAATGCTATTTCCTTGCTCTAATTCCCCCCAAAATGTTTAAGCTGAGAGCTAAATTATGAATAGAAACTGGAAGTTGTGGGGAGGGGAGAAGAATGTTCCAGGCAGGGGAAAATGCATTTAACAAAATTTAAGATGCTCAGTTTAACAAAGATTTATGAGGGAGTCAAGCTAAAGACACTAGAGAGAAAGGCCTTGGGAGCCACAGCAACTTGAACACTATCCTAAAGAGGATAGAATGACACTGAAGAACTTCAAGCAGGGAGAATTAGAATGGTATTTTAGCAAATCCACTAGTGTGGGAAACTGACCAAAAGGAAACAAGGTCTCTTTCCAAACCATTCCTTCCGTGAACCCTACCCGGATATATGGACAGAGTTTAGATCTCAGCCCTTTACTTCCTTCGTAAAGGATTTTAATGGTGGGCTACCGTAGGGCAGAATCCAACTTCAGAGCTCCCCCAACCCACCATGTGACCCGACTGACCTTTACAGTTTTTTCTCACATTTCCCACACATCCCAAGACCCAGCTCTCGCCTTCACACACAGTTCCATTCTTTTCCCTCTGCCTAGAACCCCCCTAGGACGCTCACTCCATTCTCTCTCCTGCTAGACAGTAAGCCCTTTGAAAGCTACAAGCGCGTACCCTCAATTTCTAGCTCGCAGGGGGAAAAAAAAGAGTGGGAAAGCGGGGCGCACACACACCCTTAGGTGCTCCGAGAGCACGTCGGACACAAACACACACGGAAACGCGCACACACACTGCCAAGACGCAGAGCCACGACGGGGCCTAGTGTGGTGAGGCGTCCGGATCCCAAGAGGGCAGAAAAGCGCCACCTCCGTTCTCCCCGCCGTGTCTGTAACCCCGGACACTAAGGCTCGGAGGGCCCGCGGGCTGCAGACCTCCGCCCCGCATCTCAACCTGCCTTACAGTTTCCTGACTGCCTCCGCCGCGACTAAAACTTCAGGCTCCGGAACAGCGGAGCGCGCCACAGGTTAGCACAGCCCGCGGCTTCCGGGCTGTTGCCTGGTTACCAGAGCCCCGCCCCACGCCTTTGCGTATATCCGGCGAGCCCAGTGCGCACGCGCCTCCCAAGCCTGTCTAGGCTTCTGGGGCCAGGACCTTAGTGTGTCTGTCGCATGGCGAGCTCTCTGTAGTTTTCAGGGCATAGAACTGAAACATAGGCAAGTAGGATTCGTCAGTGCCTTCAGAATTCTCCCAAAGAAGCTGTTGCTTTCCACGCTAGGCTTCACACATTACACTTACATGTTTTCCCTTTGTTTTAAAATATTTATTACTACCTACCTGTATGCCACAGAGTATGCTAGGTTCAGTGGGAACTGAAAACAGATAAGTCTCCCATCCTAAGGAAACTTAAACATAGTAGCTGAAAATGATCAATGACACAAATGTAAGATTAAAACAGTGATGAGTACTAAGAATGAAGCATATTAACTAAATACTAAGTTTATGATACAAATATTCAAATTTTTCAAGAAAGCCTAGATGCAAAGATGCATAGCTACTAGTGAAGGGAAGAGCATTTCTGCAGAGGGAATTGCATATGCGAAAGTGTATGGCAAATGCAAGGGTCAGGAAGAAATTCAGTTTCTGGAGTTGAGACAACAGTGGGTGGTTGGTGTAAGGGGAGGCTGCCCTGACGCCAGGACAGGCAAAACTGTGTAGAGCATGTTAAGGACATTACAAAACACATCATTCAAAAAGCAGTGTTAATATGCTCTTATACAGCTTCCTTTAGCCCCTTTATACTGTTAAGAAACATCTGTACGTGGATCAACCAATATATACTCAATGTCTTCTCAGTGCAAAAGACTGCCTTCTAATAGTTTCCACTCTGAATAAGAAGGTTTGATGTAAATAGATTTAATGATCAACCAATATAATCAAACCCTTGCTTACATCCTCAGTGTCCTACCCTTCTCTAAATTGCTGTAGTCAGTTGGCAAATCACCAATATTGGCCATCCCAACTTTTTACTTACTAAGTGATTGCACTCTTGCAGATGAATGCAATAGAAACACACACACACATCCTCATGCTGATTTTAAGTTCAATATCATTCATTTTAAATGGATCTTTAAGGATGCTTCAGAATCAAGGGACCCTGCTCCCTTGATTCTCCTACCCTCCTTGATGACAGTTATATATTTTCTCTCATATTCAACATCTTTTCCTCTCCCAAAGCTTAGCCAATGACTTATTTGATTAATAACACTGAATTAATCAGAAGAAACTTCAATAAACTCCCATCACTACTTCAATCCTCCTATTAGCATGTTTATCCACACACATTTTTACTTTCATCTTCAGTTCAATGAAACATGAGCCCAGGAAACATGGAGAAAACTACATCAAGGTACATCATAATCATTTGCTCAGAACCAGTGATAAGATGAAAAAAAATCTTGAAAGCAGTCAGAAGAAAAAAAGACATGTAGAGAAGAACAAAAACAAGGATAATAACAGTTTCTTATTTGAACAAAGCAAGCAAGAAGACGGTAGAACAATAGCTTAAATGCACTGAAAAAAAAATTTCAAATTAGAACTGTATTTATGGCAAAAATATATTTTAAAAATAAAGATGAAATAAAGCTGTTTCCATATATGCAGAAATTGATAAATTTTATCACTAGTAGATCCTCATTATGAAAAATGTTAAAAGATGTACTTCAAGCATTAGGAAAATGATACCAGATATAAATCTGGAATTTATAAAAAAATAAAGAGCACTGGAAAGGATAATTACTGGGGTAAATACATGAGATTATTTTTCTTATTATTTTCTTATTATTTATATCTCTTTAAACTTTGCTGTTTAAAAATAGAAATTTATATTGAGGTATATAATATATGTAAAAGTACAATGCTGGGTAACAATGGCATAAAGGCCACAGAAGGCCTTTATGAAGTATATTATTTTGAGGATGTTATACTACTCCTGATGTTATTACAATATCTCTTAAGGGTAGACTGTGATAAACTGAAGATGCATACTATAAATCTAAAGTCACTCTAAAATACTAAAAGTTAGAGCTAAAAGATTACAAAAGACATAATTAATAATAAAACAATCTAAAAGTAGGCAGAAAAGATGCGAAAAATAAAAAAGAAACTGCATGATACATTTAATAATTATATTAGATGCAGAGGGTCTAAGCATCCTAATGCAAATACAGAGATTGTCACATTGAATTTCACAAATTCTTGCCTGTAAGAAGAAAAACGTCCTGGAGTGGTGGCTCAGCAGTTATAGTGCTTGTTTGGCATGTGTGAAGACCCAGGTTCAAACCCCAGCACCACATACACAACTAAGTGTTGGAGCAATGAAAATCAGATGAAAAACTAAAATAAAAATTGATTTTCCTTCTCTTTCTCACTGTCCTTTCTTTTTTTGTCAAGAGAGAGTATCCTTTCTTTCTTTCTTTCTTTTTTGAAGAGAGAGTAAGAGTGAGAGAGAGAGAAAAAGAAAGAATAAATTTTATTCAGTTTTTCATGTGGCCTTCATTGCTCCAACACTTAGTTGAGGGTATATTTCCTTAGTTGTGTACGTAGTGCTGGGTTTTGAACTTGGGTCCTTGTGCATGCCAGGCAAGCGCCGTAACCGCTGAGCTACTGCTCCAGCACCCCCTTCTCTCTTTACAAATAAATAAATAAATAAATAGAATAAGAAGAAAAACATATAAAAGATAAAGATATAAGTAAGTTTCAAGAACAAAATTGAAAACTACATGTCCAAAAAAATAGCTGTAATAGCTTTAGTAATGTTAGACAAAGTATATTTCAGAACAAAGAATGTTGCTAGATATAAAGAAGGTCATTTCTCCATCCAAGCTGATCAGGGGAAATTTAGCCAAAAATTACGAACATCAGTAATAAAAAGGTAATACTACTACTAACTCTAGAGATTTTTTTTAGAGAGAAGGACAGTGAGAGAGAGAGAGAGAGAGAGAGAATCAATTTTTATTGAGCTTTTCACATGGCTTTCATTGCTCTGACACTTAGTTGTGTATGTGGATGCTAGGGTTTGAACCTGTGTACTTGCACAAGCCAGGCAAGTGCTGTAACCTCCCAGTCACCACTCCAGGCCCAACTCTATAGAGCTTAAAAGGGTAATAAAACCCATTTGTGATTAAAAATGAAATTTAAGAATAATATAATGTTTTGAAAATTTTATGGCAACATAGATAAAATAGACAAATTCCTTGAAAGACACAAATTACCAAACTTTCTCCAGGAAAAAAATAGATCATCTAAATAACCCTTAAGTCTCTTTTTAAAATTGCGGTTGCACTTAAGGACCCTCCCTTAAAACAAACTATAGTCCCAGACCTCAAAACAAACTACAGTCCCAGATGGCCCTACTGGCAAATTCTACCAAACATTTAGGAAAGAAATATTAACAGTTTTGTAAAAAGTTCCACTGAAAAACTTGAGGAAATATTTCCTAAGTCTTTCTATGGGGCCAGAACTAATCCATTGTCTAAACCAGGAGTTATTGTAAGAAAAGACAACTTCAGCCAATATTTCTCATGAGGATAACCACAGAAATTCTTAACAAAATTTTACAAACTGAATATAAAAATATATTGATAGGATCCACTGTGAACAAATGGGACTTGTTGTGAAAGTCAATGTAATTCACCACGTTAAAAAATATTTAATAGATTTAGATATAGATATATTCATCTCAGTAGATGAAAAAGCATTTGAACAAATCCAATAATGATTCTTAATAAAAACTTACAGTTAACCAGGAACAGGAACTTCCTCAGCCTGATTAAATACATCAGCAAAAAACATACATCTAACATAATGCATAATGAATCAGGAAAACAAGGATGTCCATTCTCACTACACTGTTCAACATCATACTGGAATAGGAAAAAACTGTCTACCCCCAGGTGATATGATTGTCCATGTAGAAAATGCAGTATAACCTGAAAAAGGGAAGAAACATGCCATTAGAACTAATAAATAATTTAGCAGTTACAGGATACAAATATGGAGTATATTTCCACATATTAGTAATGAACTATCATAAATGGAAAATTATGTGCATTTTATAATGGTATCAAATTATTAAATATTTAGATATAAATATAGCAAAAGACAAAAATCCTGTACACTGAAAACTACAAAATATTACTGTGAGAAAATTTTAAATACCTAAGTTTATGGAAAGACATATCTTGTTCATGGGCTGGAAGACTCCATATTCTTAGACATCACCTATTCCCAAATGATTTATACATGCCAATCAAAATCTCAGGAGACTTTTTGTAGAAATCAACAAGCAATCATGTGGAAATACAAAAGATTAAAGCATAGCTAAAATAACTCTAAAAAAGAAGAACAAAATTGGATTGCATAAAGCTACCTGATTTTAAGTATTATTATAAAAGCTACAATATCCAAAATATCATGGTATTGGAATAAAGATAGACAAATCAATAAAACAGTTCAGAAATAAACATTTATGTGGACAATTGATGGCTTGCAAAGGTGAAAAGATAATGCAGTCAAGAAAGGACAATTTTTTTCGATAAATACTGCTGGAATAATTAGATACCCATGTGAAAAATAATGAATCTATACCTGAACCACATTCAAGAAATTAAGTGAAAATGGATCATACACTAGGCAGAATTAATATAATAAAAATGGCCATTCTACCAAAAGCTTTATATAGATTTAATGCTATTCATATAAAGATACCTATGCCGTTCTTTAAAGACATAGAAAAAGCAATTCTCAAATTCATTTGGAACAACAAGAAACCAAGAATTGCCAAAGCACTACTAAGCAAGAAAGATGAAACAGGCGGTTTTGCCATTCCAGATCTAAAACTATACTATAGAGCCATAGTAACAAAGACAGCATGGTACTGGTATCGAGACAGGGAAGAAGACCAATGGAATAGAATAGAAGACCCCGAAACAAACCTTCAAATCTTTAAATATCTGATTTTTGACAAAAGGGGACAAAATGTTACATGGAGAAGTGACAGCCTCTTCAACAAATGGTGCTGGACAAACTGGTCTTCCACCTGCAGAAAGTTGAAATTAGACCCATATCTTTCTCCTTGCACAAGAATCAAATCAAAATGGATCAAGGAGCTTGGTATTAAACCAGCTACGTTGCAACTGATAGAAGACAAAATTGGTCCAACACTACAACATTTGGGAGTACGTAAAGACTTTCTCAACAGATCTCCGAAAGTGAAGGAAGTAAAGTCAAAAATCAGTGAATGGGATGTCATAAAGCTAAAAAGCTTTTGTACTGCCAAGGAAACAATCAAAAGAGTCAAGAGGTTTCCTACAGAAATGGAGAGTATCATGGACTTTGATTCCTCAGACAAGGGTCTCATATCCAGACTCTATAAAATCCTCAAAAATGTCAGCTACAAAAACACCAACAGCCCAATTGATAAATGGGCCAAAGAGCTAAATAGAGACTTCTCACCAGAGGACATTGATCAAGCCAATGAATACATGAGAAAGTGCTCTAACTCACTAGTAATCAGAGAAATGCAAATGAAAACCACATTAAGATATCACCTTACACCAGTCAGAATGGCAAAGATGAAGAAAATAAACAACAATAGATGCTGGAGGGGCTGTGGAGAGATAGGCACACTAACACACTGTTGGTGGAGCTGCAGACTGGTACAGCCCCTCTGGAAAGCAATATGGAGAATCCTTAAAAAATTAGG
>PVKS010017828.1:0-41212 GCA_004027875.1 Aplodontia rufa
AAAAAAAAAAAAAAAAGAAATTGTGCCAGTATTACTTAAAAATCATTTATTACTAAACTGCCTTTGGTGCAAGATAAGGATGCTCAGAACACTTATGAATATGTTAAAGTGGCATTGATTATGTGGCAAAATAGGAGAATGTTGGGTGTAGTGGCACATGGTTGTAATGCCAGCAATTTAGGAGTCAGAGAAGCAGTAGGATTGCAAGTTCTAGGCCAGCCTGGGCAATGCAGAGCCTGCCTCAAATAAAAATAAAAAGGGCTGGGGGGCTGGAGTGGCGGCTCAGTGGTTGGAGTACTTGCACGGCATGTACAAGGACCAGGATTGGAAACCCAGCACCCCATACTTAACTAAGTATTGGAGAAACTCTCTCCAACGGCGGGGGAGCAGTGCTGGGGAGCAGTGCTGGGGATGTAGCTCAGTTCTTGCCTAGCATGTGTAAGGACTTGGGTTCACTCCCTAGTATTTTCCCATGCCTACTCCCACAAAAAACAAAAACAAAAACAAAACAGGGTGAGAGAGAGAGAGAAGTGGAAAGCTTTTGTTAGGCAAACTCTTGCTTTTTTTCCCTCTTAATCTTCTGCTTACTCCTTGGCAGTATGTTGTAGCAGTAAGTTGTGTAAAATGATCCTGCACGGGACTACAGAAGCTTCATAACATCCTCACTTTCAAAGAAAATTCCCCCCCCCCAAGTCCCCCCAAATATCAGAGAGACTTGCTCTGTGTCTTCAAGACAGAGTATAAAGGCAAACAGAAGCAGTGTGAAGACTGTGGGGCGAGAGGGCCTTGCGATGCCACCATATTCCTCCATAGCTGCACCTATGTTTATGTTAGTGTTCTTTGAATTCTGCTGTGAGGAATCATTTGTGTATTCAACTGTTACATTAAAGGCTAACATCATCCTCTGTCAGTCATGGATGAGCTAATTTGCATTATAGAAACATGATTTACAGCAGGACAGACTTATCCCTGTGGTCAGGTAGCAGCAATATGTAGTATTTCCATATTTATGGTGAAGGCACTCCTTCCCCCCAGTTTTTTTGTTTGTTTGTTTTGTTTTTTTAGAAAGAGGGGCAGTGAGAGAGAGAGAGAGAGAGAGAATCAATTTTATTTAGCTTTTCATGCAGCTTTCATTGCTCTGACACTTCATTGTATACATGGTGCTGGGGTTTGAGCCACTGTCCTTGCCCACATGAGGCAAATGCTGTAACCACTGAGCCACCTCACCAGCCCCTCCCCCCAATTTTTCTCTTCGAAATAATTTCTTTTTGTGTGTGTGTGTGATAGAGAGAGAGAGAGAGAGAGAGAGAGAAGCAGAAGCAATCTTTATTTAGTTTTTCACATGACTTTCATTCCTGGGACATTTAGTTGTGTATGTGGTGCTGGGGTTCAAACTCGCATATTCGCGCATGCCAGGCAAGCACCACAACCACGGAGCCACCGCTCCAGCCCCGAAATAATGTCTTTCTAATGGCCCTGATCTATATCTAGTAGATTGCCTGAATTTATCTTGATTTCATCTTTTGAGACATATGTTAACTGTTACTGTAAGAGGCTGTTTCCATTTTGATTTTTTTTTTTTTTTTTTTGAGACCAGGTCTCCCTCTGTTGCCCAGGCTGGTGTTGAACTAGGCTCGAGCAATTCTCCGGCCTTAGCTTCTAGAGTAGCTGGGACTACAGGTGTACACCACACTCCGCTTTCCTTTGATCATTCAGTCTCTGAATATCCTGATTTGCAGCACATTATTACTCATCAGTAATGCTGATTGTTGATTAGAAATATTAGTTAGAAATTGGGAACATTTACATTTTTTAGTGCTTTGGAATATTTTGGATTTTAAAAACAACTTCTAGTTCATGCTATTTAGTTATATTTTATGTTTGTGGTAGCAAGAATCTGTAAAATTTAAGTTGCTGATTCTTAGTAGCTATTTACTTATCATTTGATCCTAAAATGAATACCCTGCTTAGAATGTGACAAACTGTTCTTACCTTAGAATTTTGGAAAGCACACATTAGGGTTCTATTTTTTAGAATTTGCTGCTGCTTCTCGTTACATTTCTTAACTAATAAAGCAATGTTGTTTGATTTTTCTTTAAACAGGTGACGATGTGAAATGTAAAGATTACATCGTTGCACTGCAGCACCCTGTGACCACTGACATTAAGCATTCCATTAAAATGTTTGAGTTAACACTGGATGCGCTTATCTCGTTTAACAAGCGGACCCTAGTTCTGTTTCCAAATATTGATGCAGGTAATTGAATTTGAAAATGAAATCATGTCATCTACCTTTTCAAATTTTATGTTTCTATTACTGCTTCCTTTGAATGCCTTCCTATCTCACCCATCTTACATCATTGAAGACCACTCTATTCTGAAATGCATTACAGTTTTCAATGAATTATGTATTTTGCTATAGATCAGAGTTGTGATTTTATTTTTGTCAAGTCTGGTAGAAATTTAATGAGAAAAAAGTAAATGCTTAAGAAAAAAGTCTAGGGCTGGAGCGGTGGCTCAGCGGTTACGGCGCTTGCCTAGCATGCGCGAGGACCCGAGTTTGAACCCCAGCACCACGTACACAACTGAGTGTTGTAGCAATGAAGGCCACATGAAAAACTGAATAAAGTTATCTCTCTCTCTCCCTCTCTCTCACTGTCCCTCTTTCTTAAAAAAAAAAAAAGTCTAATGTCCACTTTATTCTCATGTTTAGTTTCTTCCCCCAGTTTCAACCAATGAAAAACTGCCAGAGCCATGAGTCATAAATCTTAGAAGTCTAGGCAAGTAGTGATTCCATTAGCAATAGTAAAATGGCCATTATTACTATTTCTTGTTTTTTTTTTATTAGTGTTAGGTATACCTTAAAGTAATCTTGAACTCAAGCAGTTTGGATCTGGAATCCCCAACCATACTTAAGCCTACCATTGTTAATCACCTAATGATGGATGGTAGTGTGGGCTTAGGTGCTAGTGAGACTTAGGCAAGTTAGTTGCAGATATGAGATATAAATGAGAAGTATCAGAGCAGGGTCTGAGGAATTTTCAAATACTAGCTGTTGTTAGCTGACAGTACTCAAATTGCTCAGCTCTAAGGTATTTTTTGGTAAAGGAGGCAGGATCCAGCCAGGTGTAGCGGCACTTACTTGTAATCCCAGCATCTCAGGAGGCTGAGGCAGGAAAATCACAAGTTCAAGGCCAATTTCAGCAACTTATCGAGACTCTATCTCAAAATTAAAAAAAAAAAAAAAAGTACTGGGAACGTACCTCCGTGGTAAAGTGCCAAAGTATCCCTGGGTTCAATTCCCAGTGCCACAAAAAGAAAAAAAAAAAAAGGAAAAGGGCAGAACCTTTTCTCTGCAATGCCAAATTGTCATCATCTTGCGCTGAAATAATCCTTTTCTTCCTGGGTGTGGTGGTGCCTGCCAATCCCAGCAGCTAGGGAGGCTGAGGCTGGAGGATTACAAATTCAGTCAGCTTCAGCAACTTAGTGAGGCCCTAAGCAACTTAACGAGACCCTGTCTCAAAATAAAGTACAAAAAAGGGCTGGGGATATGTCTCAGTGGTTAAGCACCCCAGTTCAATCCCCAATACCCAAAACAAAAACAAACAAAAATTTTTTTTCTTAATATTCCTTTAATGATCTTTTCTGCTAAGGGAAACAAAATGTTAGGGGGCTAGGGATGTAACTCAGTGGTAGAACACTCGACCAGCATGCTCAAAGCCCTAGTGGATTCAATCCTCAGTGCTACAAAAATAAAGAAAGAAATAAAATAAGATGTTAGTTGAAAAAGATTAAGAATACTTAATTCAGATTTTGTCCAGGTAATATATCAGTATTTCAGAAAACTTGAATACTGGTTCTTCTCTAATCCTTTAAATTCTATATAAATATTTATAATTGTTTATGTATATCACAATGGTATATTCTGTTTGTAGTATACTTTCTGATTGTATACACTTTAGAATAGAGATTTTCTCCACTATAAAAGGCCTCATGATTTAAAGGTGAAAATTTAAATCATGCCTGCCACTTGCCTCTGTTCTCCATGTTTTTTTTTTTCGTTACTGTTCTTGTTTGCTTTTTGGTACTGGGGATCAAACCAAGGGGTGCTTTATCACTGAGCTATATCCCCAACCCCCCCTTTTTTCTTAACCTTTTTTATTTTGAAACAGGGTCTCTTGCTAAGTTGCTAAGGCTGTCCTTGAACTTGGAATCCTGCCTCACCTCCCAAGTTGCTGGGATGATAGGCATGCAACATTTAGCTTAGCTTCATGCTTCATGCTTCATGAGGTTTTTGATAAGTTGTACGAGAGCGGGAGCTAGAACCGTGGCTCAGCAGTTTCAGCACTTGCCTTGCAGTGTTCAGGGACACGGATTTGTACCCCAGCACCACATACATGTGAAGTGTCTGAGAAACGAAGGCCACATGAAAAACTAAATAAAATTGATTCTTTCTCTCTCTCTCCCCCTGTCACTGCCCCTCTCTCTTAAAAAAAAAAAAAAAGTACACAGAAATAAGTATGAAGGCATCAATCACTTTTATCGTTATCTGGCTTCCTCAATGTAGGACTCTCTGGAAAATTGGATTTGTGCTTGTGGTTTAGGATTAAGGTCAAATCTGAATCTTGGAATAGTAGTACCTCTGGTGTGTCGTGTACTACAGTAATTATAGATGATCACTAGAGTGCTTTGGCAAGACTGTACACAGAAAGAAGGGACCCTGAGCCCATTTGCCTACCTTGCTACATAGAGAAAGTTAAAAAGAGAACAGATGGCATGCATAGTGTCTGTTAATCAGGGGCTCCTGTCCACTGTGGGCATGGTGTGGTCAGTGTCCTGTCTTCTAACCTGCAGATGAGCAACTTAGCAAGAGGATAAATAGTAAATATTGCTTTTCCCACAAATATCTTTTTTAAGAGGGGGGAGGGGAGAGAGAAAAAAGAATCAATTCTTTACTTATTTTTTCATCTGACCTTTGTCTCTCTGTTGTGTATGGTGCTGAGGTTTGAACCTGGGTCCTTGTGCATGCTAGGTAAGTCCTCCAACCACTCAGCCACCACTCCAGCCCCTCAAATATCTTTAAATAAAATACAGGGCCGGCGGGTGTAGTTCAGTGGTAGAAGGCTTATGTAGCACATGCAAGGCCTTGAGTTCAGTCTTTAGCACTACAAAAAAATAACAAGTAAATAACAAAATGAAATGTCAGCTACAGTATCAGAATTTATTTGAATTTTTTTGAAGTTTAACCCACATAAGGGAAAATGCTATCCAACTGAGCTACTGTTAGTGTAAATATGAACATAGTCAGGCAGAGGTTCTCTGATGGATGTCCCTGGGGTGTGGAGACCTTTGCATTTACGGTCTCCAGATTGTGAGATATAGACTGTAGGCCTGAGTTTAGCTCTTAATTGTTTTTTACGGTAAACATTTCTACTGGTGCATTAATAAAAGTATTTGCTTTGTTGAATTTTGTTTTAAAAGCCTCAACTGCTACTGCTGGAGATCCTAGATGAGTTGAAGTAGAGAGCTAGCCAGATGTTTTAATGCTTATTCATGAAAAGATTTTTTTTTTTTTAAAGAGGGCGATATAGAGAAAGAGAATCAATTTTATTTATTTTTTCATCTGGCCTTTGTTTCTCTGACACTTAGTTGTGTATGTGGTGCTGGGGTTTGAACCCAGGTCCTTGCACATGCTAGGCAAGCGCTCCAAACACTGGTCCAGCTCTCATGAAAAGATTTTGATGAAATTATTTCCCCATTAACTAGTATGAGTCTTTATGGTGATATCCTTAATGGGGGCATATTTTCTAATGAAAATGGTTTCTTTGTTTCATAAACCATTTAACAGTTGGTTCTTTTTATTTTCACAGGGAGCAAAGAGATGGTTCGAGTGATGCGGAAGAAGGGCATTGAGCATCACCCCAATTTTCGTGCAGTTAAGCATGTCCCATTTGACCAGTTTATACAGCTGGTTGCCCACGCTGGTTGTATGATTGGGAATAGCAGCTGTGGGGTACGAGAAGTTGGAGCTTTTGGAACACCTGTGATCAACCTGGGAACACGTCAGATTGGAAGGGAAACAGGTATTTACCTTTGCTTATATCTCAGCTGACTAGGCTTTCTGTATTTGTATGAGTTTTCTTAAGGTATGCACATATCCGTGCTGGGCTTGTATCTGTGAGCAAGTGAAGTGAATGAGGCGAATGACCAGTACTTAAATCTGGAAATAGCCCATAAACAGCACACAGTGATGAGCAAAGCATTTAGAGCTCTATTTCTATTTTTATTGCCTTTGTAATGCCAATTAGAGCTAAGTGGTTCTTAATTACAATCTCTGATGGCCTTATTTAAATAAGAGAATGTGGTGGAATGTGTCATGAGTGTATGAAAACTACTCTGATTTTCTGGGCCTCATGGAGTCTCTTCGGTCAGTAAAATATAGAATTCTACATAAGGTGTGCCTCAGTAACTGAGGTTTCAGTAGGAGTATTATTAATGTGCTGAGCTAGATCCTGTTTTTAACATTAGTCCAAGTTCTGATACTATCTACATGCAAACGTGTATCTGTAGCTAATAGAAAAAATGTGTCATTAATAGGAAAATAACTGGACCGGAACCAGAAAGACCACTTCCAGTTATGCTCTTTTTTCCATTCTTCTTAACTGGTACTCTGTTATCTTTAGATCTTTCATTTTTAGCACATTACTTTGCTTCCCACTTCATAAAGAAAATAGAAGTCATGAGAAGGAAATTTTTTCAAATTCATTAAGAAAATGTTTAACAGGCACCTGCCATGCCATATGCTAGACACTGTGATTTGGTAGTAAACTGGACTAACAAGGACTGAGCTCTCATATAACTTAGAGGTAGTGGGAGGGAAGATAGATTGTAAACAAGAAAAATATAAGGATTTCTATGTGTCATATAGATTTTTACATAAGGTAATGTGAGGGCTGTATTAGACTGGGTAAGGGAAGACCTCTTTGAGGAAATGACACTGAAGTTGAGATCTGAATGACAGAGTCAGCTTTGTGAAGATACGGAAGAAGCAGAGGGAACAGCCAATATGATAGCCCTAAGGTGGGAACAAGTTTGATGCATCCGAGAAATGGAAGAGCCAGTGTGGCTGTAAAGTAGTGGGCAAAAGGCAGAGTGGGGGGCAGATGTCTGTAAGTCAAAGTATTGACTTACAAAATTTGTAGTTTTTTCTAAGTATTATGAAAAGCCATTTAAAGGAGAGAATGGTAATAAGACTTGCATTTTGGAAGGATCACTCTGGCTGCTTATGGAGAGAGTGGATTGTGATTGGGCAAGGGAGAAAACAGGGAGACAGGTAAGGGACTTTTCAGTTGTTCAAATGAGAGATGATAGTAGCTTAGGCTAAGTGGTAGTATTAGAGATGAAGAAAAATTGATTTGGGTTTTGTTATAGTATTTGCTGATGCTTACAAGTGTGTTGGAAAAGAAAGGAATCAATAATTGTGCTTAGATTTTTACATTGAGCAATGGTGGGTATAGTTTCCTGATAAGGGAACACTGAGGGAGGAACAGATTTGGGAGGAGACGGAATTAAGAATTCTCTTATGGCTGTGTTAAGTTTCACAGATCTATTAACCAGAGCAGAGGTGGTAATAAGCAACTATTTAGTTCCAGGGAGAGTTAGGATTGGAGATATAAATTTGAGAGTTATTGGCGTATGGATGGTATATAGTTAAGACATCAGTTCACCTGCTATAACAAAGACTCCTTCCTATCTGGTGATTGCTCTAGCTCTTGCTATCGAGTCTGTATTTTGACTATTGAAAAGGAGAAAAGGGAGCGATGCCCTTCCCTTTAATGGTATGACTTGGAAGTTGCAAACATTTCTTACATCCACCAGGAATTAGGCGGATGGCCATACCTAGCTGCAAAGGAAGCTGAAGAATATAATGTTTGGCTGCATAATCAGATTGCTTAAATTCCTATTTCTAGTATTAAAAAGAAAGATGTTGAGGATAATGGCACTCTGCCATAGGTGGTGTTTAAAACGAAAGATAAATAAAATTAATCAGGGAGAGTTGTCAAGACAGAGAACGAGCCTAAGACCAACCTCTGGAGTCCTCTTTCAACATTAAGAGTTTTGGTAAAGAGGAAAGGCTAGGAAGGAAGCTTGAAAAGGGATGGGCATGGCAAATCTATAATCCCAGTGATCTGGGAGGCTGAGGCAAGAGGATCAAAAGTTCAAGGCCAATCTTAGCAACTTTGTAAGACCCTGTTTCTAAATAAATAAATAAAATAAAAAGGGCAAGGCTAGGGATGTAGCTCTCAGGGGTACAGTGCCCCTGGGTCCAACTCCCAGTACAAAAAAAAAAAAAATCGAGAGGAACTGCCTGTGAGGTTGGAGGAAAATGAGGAGAGTGTGATTGCAGGGAAGCCCAGCAGGTAGTGTTTTGAGGAGATGGTGTTGAGTGCTGCAGAGGGTAGAGTATGGTGTGAGGGAGAATGGAACCCTGGATTTGGCAACGTGGCCTGTGTCTTTCTGCCACCACGCTTACTTCTGTGCCATCCAGGGCTCCTTGCCTGTGGGGTGTGCGTGTGGGGTGGTTGTGCAGTGCGGGGATGTATGTGTATGTCCTGCCTGTCCACTGCTCATCCTCCTAACTGTGCTCTAAGTCCCTACCATTCCTGCTTTCTCAGGGACCTGCCCATCAGGCATCCTGTGTTACCGTGTATGTTTACCCTCCTCATCTTAGACATGCTTCAGCTTCTCAAATCTAAAAACGATTCAAAACAACCACTGCTTTGACCTGCACCCCTCTCCAGCCACCACTCGCCCACTCTTCTTAGCCAATCCTGTTGAAAAACTGGCCATTCTCACTATATTCACTCGCTCACGTTGGTCAGGGAATTCGTGGGGAGAAAGTGGCAACCTGAACAGCCCCCTGGCCACTGCCTGGACAATCCTACCCAGCAGCTGACTGAGTGAACGACTAAGGACATGGAAAGCAGGCTGAGAGTGGGCTTGGCAGCTGGATGACTAGGCAAGTTGTGAGTGAATGCTGGACTAATCCACCTTACTCATTTCAATAAACAAACAAGCCATGATTTATTCTCTTTGGGAATAAAGAACCCTAGTACCCTGAAGTGTTGGATATATGGAAGTCTTGCAGACTACTTTGTAGTTTTCTGGATTTCAGGACTAAATTATGAATACAACACACTGCTAGCTTCTTTATTCGTTAGATATCCCCCATCCAAATCATTTTAATATGTCTTGATTTACTAGGGGAGAATGTCCTTCATGTCCGGGATGCTGACACCCAAGATAAAATATTGCAAGCGCTGCACCTTCAGTTTGGTAAACAGTACCCTTGGTGAGTATAAGGCCTCTCTCTCTTTTTTAAAAAGAGAGCGAGAGAGAAAGAATCAATTTTTTATTTAGTTTTTCATGTGGCTTTCGTAGCTCTGACACTTTGTTGTATATGTGGTGCTGGGGTTTGAACCTGGATCCTCACGAATGTCAGGCAAGCTCCATAACTGCTGAGCCACCGCTCCAGCCCAAGGCCTCTCTTTTGAAGTGATTTAAAAGGGAAATTGCTTCAGGCACTGCTTTAAAGCGGCAGTGGGCTAGTGCTTAGGCATTTTCTGATGCCCAGGGCTCCCCAACTGCTGGTGAGACAGGAATGGCAAATATTATACCCCTTAGTACTCTGCCAAGGGTTCCAGTGTAGGATTTATTGTTTTTACTTATCAGTTAACATAGTTCTACTAGGGGCTGGAGTGGTGGCTCAGCGGTTTCAAACCGCTGCACCACCTACACAGTAAAGAGTCAAAGCAACAAAAGCCACATGAAAAGCTAAATAAAATTGATTCTTTCTTTCTCTTTCTCTCTCACTGTCCCTCTCTCTTTGAAAACAAACAAAAAAAATATAGTTTTACTAGGAAATACTTCTTTAGCCTATTTAACTTTCTAGAAGTATTAGAAGATAATGTAACAATTCTCTTTTAAAATATTCTAGTTTAGGGGCTGGAGCGGTGGCTCAGCGGTTTCGGCGCTTGCCCGTCATGCGTGAGGATGCAAGTTTAACCCCCAGCACCATGTACATAACGAAGTGTCACAGCAATTAAAGTCATATGAAAAAAACTAAATAAAATTGATTTTCTCTCTTTCTCACTGTCCCTCTCTTTTTAAAAAAAATTCTTGTTCAGCATTTTAATTAATTTTGACTGCCCTTCTATTTCAAATTGATGAATTTTCTCAGAAATGTAAAGATAAAACTTCTAAAAAAGCAAAACAACAAAACAAGAAATGCAAGTACTTACTTTGTTGCTAAAGAGATCCAGAAGTAATTTTATTTAGTTCTGCATAATCATGATTTCTAGTTTTTAAACTGACAGATAACATTATACATCATCATTTATCATATATTTGATGTTTTGAAACACACACACACATTGTGGAGATGTTATTTTGGGTTATGTGTTTATAAGTTACTTTTTGTGATTCTGGGATCAAACCTGGACCTCATGCATGCTGGGCAAGCACTGTTCCTCTGAGCTACACTCCCAATCCAGACATTTTAAAAAGAAGTACATAGTATTTTTACCTAAAACCTCAGATTTCATTAAACTATGCCCTCAACGTCACTCAATATATATGATTAATTTAATCGACTGTTTTGGATATTGCAGTTCAAAGATATATGGAGATGGAAATGCTGTTCCAAGGATTTTGAAGTTTCTCAAATCTATTGATCTTCAAGAGCCACTACAGAAGAAATTCTGCTTTCCGCCTGTGAAGGAGAATATCTCTCAGGATATTGACCATATTCTTGAAACTCTAAGTGCCTTGGCTGTTGATCTTGGCGGGACAAACCTCCGAGTTGCAATAGTCAGCATGAAGGTAAACTCACTACTCGGCTCTTAATTTTGTATCCCATATGAGTAACTGAGTTTTTTTTGTTTTTGTTTTTATAAAGAGGGACAGTGAGAGAGAGAGAGAATCAGGTTTTTATAGTTTTTCTAATGGCTTTTGTTGCTCCAACACTTCCTTGAGTACATGGTGCTTGGGTTCAAACCCACATCTTCGTGCATGCCAGGCAAGCGCTGTAACTGCTGAGCCACTGCTCCAGCCCCGAATAATTGAGTTTTAAAATGTATAGTTGCGGGGCTGGAGTGGTGGCTCAGCAGTTGCAGCGCTTGCCTGGCATGTGCAAGGACCTAGGTTTAGACCCCAGCACCACATACACAACAAAGTATCAGAACAATGAAGGCCACATGAAAAGCTAAATAAAAATTGATTCTCTCTCTCTCACTGTCCCTCTCTCTTAAAAAAAAAAAAAAATATATATATATATATATATATTTATATATATATATATATTTGGAAGACAGGACTAGAAACATATAAGAAAGCATGTAATCATTTGCCTATAGTATTGACTTTAGATCTATTACAATGTCTATTTTATCAATTATTAACATTTCAAAGAAGTAAATTCTCAGGGACTTCAAGGTAACAGACTTGAATTGACAATGGGGAGACAGACACCTTTAGGCATTAGAGAGGGCTTTTGCCAGCCAGTAGACCTGAAAGTCTATCTTTAGTAGAGTGTAGTGTGAAGTGTGCTGATCACCATCTCCACCCAGGTAAGAGCAAGTGCACCTGCACAAGGTGCCTTTCCTTTAGCATATGATCCAGGTGTGTGGGTTCTGCATTTTGCATTTTTATAAGTCTGCTATTTATTGAATAGAGCATATCTTTATTAACTAGACCATCACCATAGCATTGACAGGCTGAGAGAGCCTCCATAAAAATAACAAACTCAGAGCTAGAATGGTGACTCAGTGGTGGCAGCGCTTGTCTGGCACATGCAAGGACATGGGTTCAAACCCCAGCACCACATACGCAATGAAGAGTTGGGGCAGTGAAGGCCACATGAAAAACTAAATAAAATAGATTTTCTTCTTTCTCTTTCTCTCACTGTCCCTCTCTCTCTAAAAACAAAAACAAAAAACAAAACCAAACTGCTAAAATGATTTCTTAATGAGGAAGAATAAATCTACCAGAAAAACCTTTGTTTGAAATATTGTAGATAGGGGCTGGAGCAGTGGCTCAGAGGTTCCGTCGTTTGCCTGGCATGCGCAAGGACATGGGTTCAAACCCCAGCACCATGTACAGTGTTGGAACAATGAAAATATGTAGATATAGTTTCAAGAATGCATGAGAAGTAGCAAAGATTTTAAACACAAAGATGTAGGAAGCTTTTTAATATCATTAGTCAACTATAGAAAAGCAAAACCAATTTTTTTTAAAGAGAGAGAGGGACAGTTGAGAGAGAGAGAGATTGAGGAGAGAAAATCAATTTTATTTAGTTTTTCACATGGCTTTCAATGATCTGAGACTTTGTTGTGTACATGGGTGCTGGGGTTTGAACTTGTGTACTTGTACATGCCAGAGAGGTACCATAACCGCTGAGCCACCACTCCAGCCCCAGAACATACTTTTCTTAAGAAAAGCCAAAAGGCTTCCCTTATACTTTTTTTTTGTGGTGCCAGGAATCAAACTGAGGACCTTGCATACTTTCGGCAAGTGTTCTACCACTGAGTTACACCCCAGTCTCAGAAATATTTTTAAAAAAGTTAATAGAACAATATTTTCTTTTCCTTTCTTTCTTTTTCTTTTTTTGGTATTGGAAATTGAACCCAGGGATGCTTAACCACTGAGATGTATCCCCAGTGCTCTCTTTTGTGAGGGCACCAGGGATACTCAACTCCTGACCCACACTGCCAGCCTTTTTTTTTTTATACAGGGACTCATGAAGTTGCTTAGGGCCTTTACTAAGTTGCTGAGGCTGGGGAGAACATTTTCTGAACCTGAAGATGATTTATTTCAATGGCCAACATCCTTGTGAAATTCTAGAGGCATTCCTGTTAAAATTGAGAAAAAAATTTTCTGCAACATTATTTAACATAATTCTGAAAATTATGAAGGGCCTAAAATAAGGAACAGCAAATAATGGAGATTGTAGACAGAATAAAATATTAATTATAGACAATATGAAGAAATCAACTAGCTTGTAGAGTTAATAACATAATCAAGTAACATAGTTGGATATATATGTAAGTATCAATAATTTTCTACTTAAGTGAGATTGTAGTCAGATTTGTTTTCTTTTAGGTGGTGTTTATCAGTTCTCCTGCATATTAGTATTACCTAGAAGCTTTAAGTAAACACAGATGCCTGGCTCCCGCTCCAGACTAACTAAATTGGAACCTCTGGGGTGGGCACTAGGCATCAATATTTGTTAAGAGCTGCACTGCAGAGGTTGGGAAATACTCCTCTGGGTTGATTTTTAGTGACTATCATTAGTAACAGCTTTAACCCTTGTACTGATATGTAAAAATCCCTTAACAACAAAAGAAATTAAAGAGAAAAGGGAACTATTCTGAACAACTCCTAAGAATAATCAAAACCAGAAAACTATGTGATGTACATAAAGAAAATTTTAAAACTTTCTACTATAAAATATAAAGGCTTGAAAAAGTGTCTTTGGTGAAAGTGCTGAATATTTTTAAAAGGTCAGCAGTCCCCAAATTGGATTATAAATTTAGTATAATTTGAGTCAGTACTCCAAAAGAATTTTGAAAGTTGAATAAAACTGTTATAACTCAGTGGGGTTTTTAAGAGTTGAGCATTATTCTGAAACTAATACACAGATGAGTCAGGCATGGGGCACACCTGTAATCCCAGCTACTCTGGAGACTGAGGCAGTAGAATCACAAGTTCATGGTCAGCCTGAGCAATTTAGACTCACTGTCTCAAAATAAAAAGGGCTGGGATAAAGACTTGAGCAAAACAGTAATATAGTTTCTAATAGCTCAAGGATCTCATCTGGGCATGATTTCAGCCATTAAAGTGCCCATCTGGGCAAACTAAAGACTAAAAATTCCTCTTTGTTTCTGCAGATACCTGAAGATAAGTCTTCTGCTTCTTCCATTTGTGGAAGAGGAGGAACCTAACTTCCAAAAGCAGCAGTTAACTGGAATTTCACATACATCACCCCATACCCTGCTTTTACAATTTTTTACTTCCTTGACACAACTGAGCCTCTCATCAGTTGTCTTATGCCCTCTTTAGTCACCTATATACAAATTAAAATTGAGCTTACGTCACCTTTTTTTTAGTGTAATAATATACTGCTGATTAAAACTTTTCCTTACCAATTAAAAAAAAAAGGCTGGAGGTGGAGCTAAGTGGTAAGTGGTAGAGTGCTTCCCCAGCATGCAGGAGGCCCGGGTCCATCCCCAGTACCAAAAGAAAATAGTAATGTACAAGTGAGATGAGCGAAGGAAAAGTATAAAAACAAGAATAATTAAGAGGAATTATCCCTGTTTGGTATTGAAACATATTGTAAATCACAGTAACTTTATTTTATTTTTTTTTCTAAAGAGAGAGAAAGAGAGAGGAAAGAGAGAATCAACTTTATTTTTTCATCTGGACTGTTTCTCCAACACTTACCAGGTCCTTGTGTATGCCAGGCAAGCACTTCAACCACTGAGCTATCACTGCAGCTCAAGCACAGTAATTTTAAACTATATGCTTTTTCCAGTCAGCATAGAAATTTATCCGAAGTAAGCAGAGCATCTGTACTGTCATAGTCAGATTTTCACCTGAATAAAAGAACTGGTAAGAGGGGCTGGAGCGGTGGCTCAGTGGTTACAGCGCTTGCCTGGCATGCACGAGTACATGAGTTCAAACCCCTGCACCAGGTACTCAATGAAGTGTCTGAGGAATGAAAGTCACATGAAAAACTAAATAAAATTGATTCTTTCTCTCTCTCTCTCTCTCTCTCTCCCCCTTCTCTTAAAAAAAAAAGATGATCAAAAGAACTGATAAGAACAATTTCAGGAGGAAATGTTTATTTTGGGGCTCATGGTTTCAAGGTCTCAGTCCACAGGGCATCTTTATTCCTCAGGGCTTCAGATGAAGTTGAACATCAGGGAGGAAGAGTGTGGCAGAGGGAAGCAGCTCAAGGTATCATATCAGGAAGCAGAGAGAGATTCCACTCTTTAAATACAAAATATATATCCCAAAGGCACACCTCCAGTGTCCCACCTCCTCATGCCACACCCTGCCAGCCTATGGTTACCGGATAATTCCTATAAGGAGATTGGGTTAAAGCTCTCATAACCCAAACATTTTACCTCTGAGCCTTCTTGCATTATCTCACACAAGCTTTTAGGGCATACCTTTCATCCAGATCATAACACATACCATCTTTGGCTTCAATCCAGGAGATGATTAAAATTCAATGAGTTAGGATACCTGTTTAGTTGCCTCTGCATTTGAACAAGAAAATTTTGTCAATCTGAAAAATTAAATATGATCTTTTAGTGACCTAGATTTGGATTGGCCAGCTTTCACCTTAAGCTTAAGAAAGGGGCCCATCTCATTGGCTGTAGAGTTGTCATTGCTTCAACAAGTCTAGTCAAGATAGATTTCCCAGGAAAATACTTGGGCTTATCCCAGGGCCAATTGGATCCAGATGGTGACTCTGTCTCCAGTCATCTAAGTCTGTAACACTTGTGTCATAGCATAGCACTGCCTGATCCATACATAGTATGCTCCTTAGCTAAGACCAGTGACATAGATCTTATTTTTTCCTTTGTAGGGTGAAATAGTTAAGAAGTATACTCAGTTTAATCCCAAAACCTATGAAGAGAGGATTAACTTAATCCTACAGATGTGTGTGGAAGCTGCAGCAGAAGCTGTAAAACTGAACTGCAGAATTTTGGGAGTAGGTAAGATTGTTGATGACAAGTCCAAGATATACTCACCTTAATGCAGTCTACGAAGTTCTGATGTTTGACTGAACATCATGTCATGGTCTGCCATGTGTATAGTTGGCTTTGATCCTGTCTGTAAGCCCCAGGCATGGGGACTTCTGGGACACTGACAAGCATTATGAGAGAAGCAATGATGGTTCTGTAAGTCTGGGGCGGGGGCAGCTATAGATTTAGCTTAGAACTGTCCGATATTTCCTTGTAGACCTTGGTAATGTTAATGTTGAGATCTTGGGTAAAGAGAGAGAGAGAGTGTGTGTGTGTGTGTGTGTGTGGAGAGAGAGAGAGAGAGAGAGAGAGAGAGAGAGAGTGTGTGTGTGTGGTGCTGAGAATTAAACCCAGGGCCTTGCATGTCCTAGGCAAGCAGCTGTACCACTAAGCTACATCTCAAGCCCTAACTTGTGTTCTGAGCTAAGAAAGTTGGCATGCTTTCCTGATTGCTAATCAGAATTATTTTCTTCACGTTTGTGGTGGAGCTCAGGCATTTCCACAGGTGGCCGTGTAAATCCTCAGGAAGGAATTGTGCTACATTCAACCAAGCTGATACAGGAATGGAACTCTGTGGATCTCAGGACCCCGCTCTCTGACACTTTGCATCTCCCTGTGTGGGTAGACAATGACGGCAACTGTGCAGCCATGGCGGAAAGGAAATTTGGTCAAGGAAAGGGACTGGAAAACTTTGTTACACTTATCACAGGCACAGGTAAGAGGGGGACGGGAAGGAGCCAGAATGTATGTTGGAGCACATCTTCAACCCTCAGCCAAGCAGCTACAACTCTGCCTCAGCTTTCACCTCCAGCTCAGTGCAGGTGAACCACAGGTGAGAACTTAGGGCTTTCTCGGGTCTTTTCTGAGCATATACTCAGTGCTAGGCATGCCTGTGGCCTTCTAAATTTGTAGGAACTTGTCAGACCTAGTCAGAGTTCTTATTTCCCAAAACTTGTCATTTTTAAGCTTTTCCTCCTGGACTTTTAGTCAATTACATGTCTCAGCTGCTGTGTTCTAGGCACCAGAGATTAATACATTTTACCTTTGAATGTTTTTAACAAATATCCCTTATGTAACTCCCCTCAGCACTAGCCTAGTTCCCAATTAGGTGAGATACAAGCAAGCTCTCAGAACTGGTCCTCCAGGGAACTACCAGCTAAGTCAAAACTACCACAGTTTTTTGAGAATAAGTTGATTCTGCTTCTTCAGGTACTGGTATGCATATGCCAGTACTGGGACAGAGTGGGTGATAGGTCCAGGGTGTGTTAAATTAAAAACTAGACTTACTGAGATGAGGTTTTCCTTCTTCCCTCCACACTGTAAATCCTAGAGGTCTAGAACAGTTAATTCCGACAGTTCTGCCCCTTAGTTCACTGTGTAAGTGGCAGGTTGGATTTTTGGAGTTCTGTACTCAGTCATTTTCATTCATGTCCTAATTTGGTTTTTCTGGTTCTTTTAAATTTTATTTTTGTTGTGCATGTTTGAGGTGGACTATTTTTTAAATGAGTGAACCGACTGAGCTGGTAAGTAGTTGAGGCAACAGCTGGTCTCACGCATGCCTCATGGACAGACTCTCCACTGTCCTCCCTCCCCTTTCAGCTCGTGTGCTTTAGTGCACACGCTTCCTCCCTTTTCTCAGATGCGGTTTTAGCTAACTGAATACTGCTTCCTACCTCAGAGTAGTTAATAAGCTGCAAATCAGGGTTGGGGGTGACAGATGAGAGGACAGCTCTCAAAAGTGGAGCTTTCCAAGGCAAGATGCCCTTTATTCCTGTTTTAGTCAGCTTTTTTGTTGCTGTGACTAAAAGACCTGACAAGAACAATTTTAGGAGGAAAAGGTTTGGTTAGGGGCTCATGGTTTGAGGTCTTAGTCCAAAGAAGGCCAGCTCATTCCCTGGGACTCAAGGTGAGGCTATGCGTCACGGCAGAAGAGGAGCAGAGGGAAGTGGCTCCGGGCAGGGCCAGGAAGCAGAGAGACTCCATTCACCAGATACAAAATCTCTATCCCAAAGGCACGCCCCCAGTGACCCACCTTCTCCAGCTACACCCTACCAGACGTCCTTGCCAGTTAATCCCTATCAGGGGATTAACTCACTGATTGGGTTAAGGCTTTTATAACCCAGTCATTTCACCTGTCAGCCTTCCTGCGTTCTCTTACCTATTGAGCTTTTGAGGAACACCTTTCATCCAAACCATAACAATTCCTTAGTAGTTCCTAAACTTCATTACAAACAAAGATAATTACTTATAACACTTGAATCAGATTTTTAGTTATAGCAGCATTAAGAGACAAACCCATATTTCATATTCTCTACTTCAGGAAGCATGTGGAGTGTGGGATATTTTTGAAAGGTTGTCATCTCGGCTTTCCCTCAGAGCAAAAGCCTGAGCGGGCACACACCTGTAATCCAGCTATTCAGGAGGCTGAGGCAGGATCACAAGTTCAAGGCCAGGCGTGGTGACTTAGTGAGAACCTGTGTCAAAAAATAATGACTGAGGATGTATCTGGTAGAGAACCCCTGATTTCCACCCCCAGCACTGCTGGCTCCCGTCTCACCTGGTGAGGCTGCCTCTTGGCCCTGTGCCTGCATGGCTGACTGGGTTCTTACTGTGGTGTGAGAGAAGCCACGGCGTGCAGACAAGCAGTGTGTGCTTGAGGGCAAACAGATGCCCTGAACTGGCTGTGTTTGAAACCACAGTTGAGTGAGCCAAGCATATGGGACACAGGTATCCAAAGATCTGCTAAACATAGTTCCTTCCAAATACTGCCAGCTAAAGTTTTGGTGCTTAGTAAATTTGGGCTATCTAGGAACACAGGCATCATACAGACTCACACTTGAAAGCTTTGCCAAACAGATGAGGCACTGCCACATCATAGATTTTTGTCTCTCCATTCAGGGATCGGTGGTGGGATCATCCATCAGCATGAACTGATCCATGGTAGCTCCTTCTGTGCTGCAGAACTTGGCCACCTTGTTGTGTCTCTGGATGGGCCTGACTGTTCCTGTGGAAGCCATGGGTGTATTGAAGCATATGCTTCTGGAATGGCCTTGCAGAGGGAAGCCAAAAAGCTACATGATGGTTGGTATCTTTCTCCTTAGGAATTAAGTAATCAAATATAGACAAGCATCCAAAGAGTTGAACGCTAAAGCCAGGACTTTTAACCTTTTCACTTGGTAGAGAAAGAACAGGGTTCCCTCCTCCTGATGCTCCTCTGATTCTTGGCCCTGATCCAGATTAACACTCTTCCTCTCCAGGGGTAGAGAGAGACAGCAGCCTAGAGCTCTGAAATAGCTGGGATGATTTCTTTCAGTTTTGTTTTCTCATCCATTAGCACTGGGTAGGTACTTAGTACACATTTTAATGAAGTGAAAAATGAACATCTTGCAGTTTTTGAACTGAGAGATCTGTGTGAATTAAAGCTGTTTCTAGACATGGGATGCAGGTCAGGATGGAGAGATTCATTTAGTGTCCTTACCGAGCTTGCCAAAGGCACGAAGAGTGATGGTGAAGGACACAAGTGCAGGTAAGCAGGACACTGCAGGTGCCTCCTTGCCCTCTCTGCACAGGAATGGAATGCCAGGTGACTTGGCCAGCCAAGTGTGGGTGGCCAGGGGAACTCTTCCTGGGATGGCAGCAGTGGTATGGGTGCGTAAAAGGCAAGATAAGGCATAGTGTAGCAGGAGGAAAGCCATTAACAAATATCAGAAGACAGATCTGACTTTAGAGTCTTCACTAAACTATGAACTTTTTGTTTCTTGAGGGGGGAATGGTAGTTGAATGGAGGATGGCTTTAAGTGGGACTGGTTCTAGAGTGACTTTCAGTTTTCTGGTTAGACAGCTCAGGGTTGGGGGTGTAAGACTGGCTGTAGGCAGATGATGGTGAGTGCTTGTGGACATGCAGGTGAAAATGCCTGGGAGGCGGCTGCACACTGGAGTCTGTGACTCTGGAGGATGACCAGGCAATATCGAGGTGGCAGTTAGCCTGTGAATCAGCCAGGGAGGGAGTGAGGCAGCCGTCTAGGGTGCAATGCTGAAGAGCATCAGCATTTGAGGGGCAGGGAGAGGTGGAAGAAAGGGAGAGTGTGTCAGAGAGCGCAGTCAGTAGTTAAGTGCTGCTTATGAGTATGAGGGCTTTGGAAAAGTTCACTGACTTTGGCCGTAACGACATCAAATGATGTCCTTAAAACCGTGTTCATTTTTGACCCCTGGTTTCATTTGCATCTCCCTACAGAGCCTGTTTCAATAATTTTTTTTACTAATCGTTCCTCCAAAGTTCCACACCACAGATGTATTGTTTTCGCACCATGGGTGTGTCTGTGAGTAAGACTTCTTTGCTTTCAAACAATTTGTAAGCATACACACATGGAACAGACCGTGGGAATGGAAGTGAAGGTTGAGAATGCACAAGAACAGGTGTACAGCCCCTGAAGAGGAGGGGAGAGATGAGCTGCAGAGCCATGTAGAGCAAGAGCAAAGATGTGCAAACACGGATGGATTTGTAGGCGGGGATAGAAAAGGGCAGGAATCCTTCCTGGTGGCATGTTTTATCTGAGAGGTAGGAAGTACGGGTGAAGGTATAGAAGAACAGTGAGGGAGAACAGGAGAGAGCACTGTGAAGGCAGGAGAGTATCAGTTGGTATCAGGTAGCAGTCTGCATGCGGAGCGCTAGAATAATACACTGCGCTGCACGTTGGTCTGGGTTGGTGACTGGCAGAAAGACAAGGTCTACAAGTATTAGAAGTACCTACTGTTTATTTGGTATTTACTCTAGCCAGCACTGTAAGTACTTTCAATCTATTATCTCATTTAATCTCTAAAGTGATCCTAGGTACTATTGCCCCAATCTTTTAGAATAGAGAAATGTGTAGTGATAAGTGACACGGGCAAGTCTATGCAGCTAGTTGTGGCAGAGTTGGAACTGCAACAGTCACTGTGCCTCGCTGCCATAGAACCCTGGGCACTGGCAAGTAGTGTAACAGCATCTGGGGTGGATGAGGAACGAGCTGAAGGTAGGAGTCTGATCATCTGCAGGGTAGAACACTTCAGAGACTCTAATATTAAAAGTGAGGGCAAGAGAGCCAGAGGGGCGGGAGCCCATCATCACACTTGAGTATTTTCAGCTATGGAAGTTCTGGATTATGCACAGCCAGGTAGCAAGAGGGCATTGGCTTTGGGGGCAGTGATATGTGGATGTTTGTGAATAATAAACAGCTTTGCACGATGCGAGTGTGGGGCTGGGGCTGGCGTGCAGGGCCTGGTATGTGATAAGCTAGTGCTCTTCGTCTCCAGCCTGCAATCATGAGCAGAAAACACCTCACTCAGGGGCTTGCGGCCCACACGCATAGAAGCTGGCCTCTCCCAGGGCTGCCCGCAGCTCATTAATGACTGCTTCTTCCCACTGGGCTCAGAGGACCTGCTCTTGGTGGAAGGGATGTCAGTGCCGAAAGATGAAGCTGTGGGTGCGCTCCACCTCATCCAAGCAGCGAAACTTGGCAATGCGAAGGCCCAGAGCATCTTAAGAACAGGTAAGCCTGTGGCTCCTGGCAGCCATGCTGTACAGGGTAGGCTCAGACACCCCAGGTCTGTGGCAGAGAATCCTCAGTTTCCCTCAGGGAACCAGTGCTGTGTTCTCGTCTACTGAGAAAGGAAGAGGGACATGTATTAAAGGTATTTGCCAGCAGTACCTTTACAAACAGGTTTTGGGTTTTACAATTTTGAAAATATTACTTTATAGGATAGAGAAATATAGGAGAACAGTATGAAAAAGTATCATTCAGAGATATCAACCGTTAACATTTCTTTTGAGTCTTCCTTTTCTGTTTGCTCTCTTTTTTACATAGCTGAGATTATACTGCATAGAATATGCAATTTTATACCCTACTTTGTTTTTTGGAGACACTTTTTTCACTTCAAGGTATCACATGATTGATAGTTTTCTCATATTAACAATAAATCATGAGGGGGCTGGAATGGTGTCTCAGTGGCTACAGCACTTGCCTGGCATGCACAGGATGCAGGTTCGAACCCCAGCACCCCACGTACACAACAAAGTGTCAGAGCAACAAAAGCTGTAAGATAAACTAAGTAAAATTGATTCTTTCACTGTTCCTCTCTCTTTAAAAGAAAAAAGAATAAACCATGAGCTGGGCATGGTGGCACATGCCTATAGTCCTAGCATCTCAGGAGGTTGAGGCAGAAGGATTGCAAGTTCAAGGCCAGCCTCAACAATTTAGTGAAACTCTTATCTAAAAAATAAACAAATGAATAAATCATGGCACACACTCATAGTCCCAGGTACTTGGGAAGCTGAGGCAGGAGGATCAGTTGAGCCCAGGAATTTAGGATCAGCTTGGGCAATATAACAAGATCTCCATATTGCTTCCTACTACTTAGTACAAATGTACTTTATCATTACTAGCCCCTGGCTCTTTTCTACCTTCTTCCTTGGTGCCTTGATTTAGTTCCTATAAAGTTATTTTTGTTTTCCCATAGCTGGAACAGCCCTTGGTCTTGGGGTCGTGAACATCCTCCACACCATGAATCCTTCCCTTGTGATCCTCTCTGGAGTACTGGCCAGTCACTATATCCACATTGTCAAGGACGTCATTCGCCAGCAAGCCTTGTCCTCAGTCCAGGATGTGGATGTGGTGGTTTCAGATTTAGTTGACCCTGCCCTGCTTGGTGCTGCCAGCATGGTTCTGGACTATACAACTCGAAGGATCCACTAGGTTCTCCAAGGAGTGGACCTGGACCAAGACTCAAGAGCTCCTTAGTGGAATCAAGTTCTTCTCTTTTAGATGAGCATTTCTTAAACAGCAGATTTAGTATTTTATTGCAGGTGACATCGGCAGAGAGTGTTTTTGCTTTTTGTCTTTTAAATTCACCTTTCCCAGTGTCCATTTTTGTAGATGCTGCTCTTTCTGATGTTTTCCTATAGCGGTCATTTTAGGTTAAACCTGTAAGTTCCGTTCACAACCTCCTGTGCCAAAAGGAGCTACAGTAAAACACCAGGAAGGCTTAGGATTCTGCTTACCAACATACAACCCCAACCTTGTAGGCCTGCCTTGGGATGCAAGCTTAATATGAGTGTCTGGGTTAACAATCCTGCCTTTAATCACAAACTCAGAGCACAGAAAGGAATCCAGTCTGGGAACAGAAGAAAATCTTACAGGAAGAGCTTACCTGAACTTTTTTTAAACAGCTTTGTTGAAGTATTTTTTAAAGTGTACAATTTGATACTCTTTGACTTATGTATATACCTATGAAACCATCACCACAGTCAAGACATTGGACATGCTGGACACGGTGGCGCACAACCATAATCCCAGTTACCTGGGAGGCTGAGGCAGGAGGATCACAGGTTTAAGGCCAGCCTTGGCAAATCAGCAAGAAGATCCTGTCTCAAAATTTAGAAAAACAAAAACCTGTAGAGGGTGCTAGGATGTAAGTCAATGGTAGAGCACTTGCCTAGCATGTGCTAGGCCCTGGGTTCAATCCTCAGTACTTAAAAAAAAGTGGGGGGGATCTGTGGTAGTGCTCTTGCCTAACATGCACAAGGCCCTGAATTTGATTCCCAGCACTGCAAAAACAAAAACAGAAACTAAAACAAAACAGGGATCTGAAGTACAATGGCCGAACCGACCTTGTCTTCATCTTAAAGACCACTGAGAAGCCAAAGTCTCCGCAAGGAGATTGTCCCAGAAAGGATCTTTGCTCCTGACCAGCAGACAGTTCTCCCAGTAGCTTTTCACGCTGTGCTGCTCATGACCCCCAAGCGTCTAGGAAGGCAGTGTTTATTACAGGTGCCTTCCTGGAGCCCAGATCCATGAACCCAGATTCTGACTAATAAGAACCTGTGCTTTCACTGATAGAAAAATTACAAAAGTATAAAATTTAAATGAATGGAAGAAAAAAAAGAACTTAAAAAGTGGCAAAGTTCTGCTTACTTACTGCAACCTGTAAGAAATACTAACAGCCCCCACACTTCTTAAGTGCCTACTGTGTGTCAGGCTCTGAACTAGGCGCTTCACATACATCATCCTAAATTCTTACAACCTGTGAGGTATTTTATTCCCATTTTATAGAACCCCAAACTTAAGTGTGTTTAAGCGATATATCTAAAGCTATGGAGTTAGTCTTCAAGAGGGTTTGATCCCAGGCTCTGGTGTGCTTTTTCTGCTAAGCCACACAACTTCTTTCAAAAACTTTCAAAATGCTAATATATTTTAATTTACTCTAGGTTATCAAAAGCTTTACTGTCTGATTGGCAAATGATATTTTTTGTTGTTGTTGTTATTGGGAGTTAAAATATGAGTGCTTTACCACTGAGCTACATCCCCAGCTCTTTCTGTTTTTATTTTGAAAGGAGGTCTTTCTTACTAGTTTGCTGATACTGGCCTCAAACTTGTGATCCTCCTGCTTCAGCCTCCATAGTAGCTGGTATTACAGCTACTATGCTTCTGCGCCTGGCTCACTTCATCTTGACCTCATCTCTCAGCTGTGAATTTAATCAAATATTCTTCTCTGCTATGATAATCTTGCCAGTACAGTATTTGGTCTAATGACAGGATTTTGAGTACTTGTAGGTAATCTAAAAAACACGTATGCATATATTTTTCAGATTTCTTTTTTTAATTTTAGAAAAACTGAGGGTTTCTACAATATATTTAGTTACAAAACATAAACTAAACCTAAGGAATCAACATCACATTTGAATGATTTCCTTCCTGGTGGCTTAATGTGAAAAAGATAGGTTGGTTGATTCCTAGAACTCTTCCAGGGCCTGGGTACTGTTCAGACATTCCACGGTGGCTCAGGTGCATCAGTGTCTGGGTAAGGTGATGTACCAGAAGGGGGCATCAGTGTTTCTTGGTTAAAACCACAATCAGTGAACACCAAGCAATTGCATTGCTACCAAGTTTCTTGCCAAATATTTGAAAGGATGGTACTAAATCGAAAACCAAATCTTAAGTCTTTATTAAATTCATGGAAAGACTAATATATTCTGACATAAATTATTACATGTTCAATCACATCTTAATTTATTTTGGTTGTATATATTTTTATGTTACTGTTGTGAGTCAAATTCTAAAGAAAAAATAAATACATTTCTTTGTTGAAATCTTAATACTGTTGTATTCGGTTGTGTTCTTAACTTACTAGCTAAAAGCATTTCCCTTCCCAGCAGAGATTTATATTATTGCATTACTTTTTCTTTTGAAGGTTATATAACTTAAGGCAGCTAATATTGCTTTCTTAAAAACAACAACAAAAAGCCTAATGGAACACATGGTTATATAACATTTAAAATTTGACATAAAAAGGCAAAGTTGCAGCCAGGTCCAGAGGTGCATGCCTATAATGACAGTGACTTGGAAGGGTGAGGATCATAAGTTTGAGGCCACCTGGGGAACTTACTGCGACCCTGTCTCAGACTTAAAAAGGACGGGGGCTATAGCTCAATGGTAAAGCACCCCAGGTTCAATTGCCAGTACCAGGAAAAAAATAAAAATAAAGCAAAGTTGCCCCAAGAAATAGAGTGGGATTCAGCTGCGCACCCACTGAATCCCTGTGCCAGCCATGCTCCTTCCTCTTATGATGTCAAGTCACGATTGCTGTAACAACATTTAGAAGATCTGAAACCAACAGGAATTGTTTTCTTTCATGGTTTCTGTGGACTGGGAATTTGGGAAAGGCTGTGCTTGGCAGTTCCAGTTGAGTGTCATGCACTTGTTGGAGCTGGCAGGAACTGGCCGGGCATTTCTCTCTGCTCATGGATATAGGGTCTTTCAGATAGTTTTCGTGGGAACATTTGGGCTTCACAGTAGTGAAGATTTTTATGTGGCAGCTCAGGACTACCAGCTAGTATGTTCCAAATCAGCCAAAACTGCATTACCTTTTCCAACAGCCTGGGAAGTCACACAGCATCGTTTTTGTCATCCAATTACCTCTTGATCTCAACAATGGCACAGGGTGCTGCTTTGGGTAGGGTCAGGTACCAGGGATTAAACCCAGGGTTGCTTTACCACTGAGCTACACCCCAGCCCTCTTTAGTTTGACCAGGGTCTTGGCTAAGTTGCTGAGGCTGTCCTCAAACTTGAGATCCTCCTCAGTTGCTGCAATTATAGGCATGCATCACCACACCCAGCGTTTTGCATCTCAAAATTGCCACATTCCCTGATGAGAAACCCATCTAGTGTGGGAAGCAGGACTGGTCCATAGGATGGCTCCTGACAGTATCAAAACGGTAAGCTGTTCTGGGGCGATGGCCAAGGCAGTTCAGGGGAGGGAGTAAGTGAAGGCACTGTGGAGGTGGCCATTGAGCTGCTTCTCAAATTGGACTTTCGACATCTGGAATGGCATTAGGAAGATCCAATCGTAACAAATGTCTGTGAGCAACAGTGACTGATGAGTGTAATCAGAGGTGGTGAAGGGGAGGAATGAAGGGGCGAGAAATGAGCGCCAGACCAAGAAAAGCCCATTTAAGAAGTTGAGAAAGGAGGAAGAAGGATGAGTAATGAATGCTTCTCTCCCATCCACACAAAACTGCATTGGATAGCTGATGGGAATTTCTTGGAAATGGCAAGACTTACAACCTTCCTGGGTGTGATTACAGGAGTTTGCCTCAATCTCCAATTTGGAAATAACATTAGATAACTATTATCAAAAGTTATTAAAAAGATGGGGCTGGAGCAGTGGCTCAGCAGTTGAAGATCTTGCCTGGCATGCGTGAGGACCTAGGTTCAAACCCCAGCACCACATACACAACTAAGTTTAGAGAAACAAAAACCGATGAATAAAACTGATTCTGTTTCTCACTCAAAAAAAAAAAAAAAAAAAAGTTATTAAAAAGAAAAAAAAAGAGCAAGGTGGGAGTGGGGTCTCTCATGAAAATAGGAGACCAGAAGAGTAGAAAAGGACCAGGGAGAAGGAGGCAAAGGAGGAAAAGGGAGGTACTAAAGAATAAAATTGACCAAATCATATTTCTAGTATATGCATATATGAATATTAACAATGAATCCCACTAGTATATATAATGTGCCAATTAAAATCATGAAGTTCTAAAAGATGGCTTTACTAATTACTCAGACCCTTAACTAAAAGGTGCCATACACTATACCAGGTTCTGGGGGCAGATTGCCTAGTTCAGCACAGTTCAACAGAGCTTTCTGGGCTAATGGAAATGTTACATAATCTGCACTATCTAATCCAGATGCCACCTACCTACATGAGGCTGATGAACATGTGAAATGTGACTGGGGCTGAAAATGTCTTTTGAATTAAAATAGCTACATGTGCCCAATGGGTACTGTCCTGGATGGCCCAGGTCTAGATGAAATATGAACCAAGTGCCCTGGGATAGCACACACCCCAACATGTGCTATGGGAATCAAGAAATGGTGCTAGCCACACACTTGCGCTCTCCTGACTCAGGTTTACTGGCTGATCCAAAGGATCAGTAAAGGTGTACAAAAATATACTGTTCAAGACCCTAAACTAAGGGATGGTGACAAATGAGAGCCCATCTGGAAGAAAATGTCCAGGTTGGTGAAAGGATTCACAGCTGTATCTCAGGTAAGCAATTGAGGTTAATGAAAAATCAACTATGGGGGGCTAGAGTGGTGACTCAGTGGTTTTAGCGCTTGCCTCACATGCACAGGAACACAGGTTCAAACCCCAGCACCACATACACAATGAAGCGTCTGAGCAATGAAGGCCAAATGAGAGACTAGGTAAAACTGATTCTCTCTTTTCCTCCTACTGCCCCTCTCTCCCTTAAAAATAAATCAATAAATCAACCATGGGGTTGGAGCAGTGGCTCATTAGTTACGGTGCTTGCCTGGCACGCACACGCAGGATGTATGTTCAAATCCCAGCACCATGTACACAATGAAGTGTCAGAGCAACAAAAGTCACATGAAAAACTAAATAAAATTGATTCTCACTGTCCCTTTAAAAAAAAAAAATCAACTGTGGAGTTCCCTTTTCAAATGAAATTTTCAGCCAGCAGTGATATATGCCTATAACTTCAGGGATTCAGGGAAGAGGCTGAGGCAGGCAGACTCCAAGTGTGAGGCCAGCCTGGGCAACTTAGCAAGACCCTGTCTCAAAGCATAAAAAAGGCTGGGGAAGTGGCTCAGTGGTTCAACCCCTAGCACCTCACAAAAAAAGAATTTCCACAGACTTCTACTATGCAGCAGAAACTTGGAGCTATTTTAGTTTAAGGCAGGGCTAAGTGCCCAATGTCAGCACATCCTCAGCCCTAAAATTGATGAAAGGAAATTCCTCATCCTTTAAGCCTAACTCCAAAGTGTAGCATATCTTGAGGTCAATAAAGAAGCTTCATGTATATTGTTTGAAACAGAAATTTATTCTCAGAATAATGCACAAAAGCACAGGTTGAGGCTACTGTTGGGAGCTTCCCTCCCTTCCTCTTCCTCCTCCCCCTTCTCTGAATGCCAGGGAGAACACAGTTGAAGGAAACATGCAATCACAAACAATGATCAACTCTAAAGACAAAAGGTTTGGTCCAAAAGAACTCAACATAATTAATCCAATTACTGTGAACAGCTTCACTGAGTAGGATTAAGATATTGCAGATGTAGTGTTTCCACAGTGGCTCTTCAGTGCACCAGAGGGGCCTGCTTGAGGGAGATGAGGACTGAGCGCATGCGGGAGACATCTTTGGCCTGCTTGCTGGACTTGGGATTAAAGTCACACAGCCGGGCCACCCGCTCCCACTCAGTGCCTGGGGACGACTCATCAATGTCATTTACAAAGGCTTCTTCTGCTGCCCTAGAAGCAACAACAAAATATGTTGGTTTAAGGTAGAACCCCCTTTGAGCAACCTGGTAGCTGTCTTGCTACAGAAAAGTGACTGCCTCTTCACCCCTGACTCAATGGCATTCTGTTTTCCCCAAGAGTAACCGCCCCTGGCCCAGGTGAAACTCAGGGGCAGACAACGGCCAGCTCTCCAGGCACAGGGCACCCAGGCTGCTGTGTAAAATGGTGGAATACAGGTGTTTGGTTCAGGGCTCACTGTCTCTCTGTCTGGCTGTCTCTCATAAGAATCGTTACAAAAGTCAGTCCTTGGCCAGCTGAGCACTACTTTTATTAATAAGAACAAAGCAGCAGCCTGATCAAGAACTTGAAGAGTAGCTTATGTTGGGCTCTACTGAGTTTCAAGGAAATTTTGTGATTTCTAAAAAGCCCACAGGTCATTGCACAATAGCCTCTAGATTTATTCCTAAGGCTGGAGAGAAACAGGGCAGATCAAAAGGAATTCAAGACAAAGCTCCCATGCTAGCAGGCACTAGAAACTAAAGCCATTCTGGAAGGGGGTTTGTTCAGACATCTCCAGTTCAGCCAAAGTTTGCCATTTTCTCTCCAGCCAGGTGCCTGGGGCCACTCAGGACACACTCTGGCAGGAGAGCCAACATTAGCTGCTTTTTGGCAGGATGCTGTTCCAACATTCTTTCACATGGAGTTCAGCCCATCCCCAGCTGGGAACTAACTGGTGGGAGCTATAGCTCAAAAGGACAGTGTAAGAGGCAGGAAGACAAAATATATTCATTCAGCTACTCCAACAAGCATCACGGGCAAAGCAAAAGCAATGGAGATGACCGGTCTGTGGGGACAGAGGGGTGGCACTATCACAGGGATGGCTGTGGCAGACACCGCTGAAGCCCAGAGCCACTACAACACTGCGACTTCATGGCACACACAGTTAGGGGCAGTGAGAAAGGTTTACTTAACTGTTCTAGGCTGTAGCAAGGATGGTTTATGTTTGTGCTTAAAGGTGAAGAGAAGAAAAGAAACAAGGAGAGAAACTTTAGGTCAGATATAGAAAATGAGAATGAGCTCAATGCAGATGGTCAGTAAGCTAGACATGCCCTTGCCACTCTTTAACTATGCTTGGGAACGTGCAGCTGGCTTTGCTGGGCACCCTGCTGCCCAGCAAAACCAGACTCGACCTTTCCAGTCTCTATTTCTACTCCAGAGAGAATGTGCAAAAGTCAGATCAAACACCACCTGTAAATCCAGCATTTCACAAGTCTCACTGTAAGTGATCCAGGGGCCCAGGAAACCTAGTTCTGTCTTCTAATGAAGTAAATATCTCAAGGTCATGAACCCTAAGTGGTTCTATAGACCTCAGCCTGCCACCCATCTTCCACAGGTTCTTCTCCTCCTTCATTCCACCCTCATCTCCCTTATAGAAAAAGCTGGCCCTAATTTTTAAGAGTGGTTTCCAAGCCTTTAGCAACACTGCTTGATAACAGGAATCCTTAAAAATAAACATTTCCAGGGATGCTGCAGTTTTTGAGAAAGCGGAAGTGGCCCATATCAGATAGCTTTAGCTATCTTAACCTCAAAACTAAGAACCTCTTTGTGGTAGGGTGGGGACAGGGCATCAGAAGATGGTCACTGAGCAGAATTTCTGACATATAAGACTATAGAGGAACAATGAGATACCCAACAGAGACAACCCCCTCTGCTCTGGACTCCTCTGCCTGAAGAATAGGTAGCCAGCCCCACATTCTACGATGGATCCTATATTGAAAAGCAGAGTCCCCACAGCTCTGATTCTGCTAACGCAAGCAAGGTGCTGCTACCTGCTGGCTCCTAACCTCCTCGGATTTTCACCAGCTGCCAGGTAGGGAGGCTTCTGCTTCCCACTTGGGAGCAGGCAGGCACTAGGGACTTGGAAGCAGCAGTAGTGGCAGCAACATCAAGAGGTCAGAGACCACCTCAAGTCCCAGACCCTTCCTAGACAAGATCATAAAGGACCTATATTTTCAAAGGGAATTAACTTGCTTCCCTTCAAAGCCCCAAATATGAAAAATGACTATCAGAAGGTGCAGGGAATCATAATTCTGCAAGATTAGCAATGGATCATACCCCAGTTTATCAACTCTCAAGCAGTCCCCACAGTGCCAATTTGAAATATTAAAAAGCAAAGCAACTTGTGACATAAAAGGTGCATTAACTCTAAACAAAAAGTAGAAAGAATCAAAACAAGAAAAGGAATTAGTTTTGCAACATACACATAACCAATCACGTCAGCGAAGGGTTGTTTGTAGAAAGCTTCATCTGCCACCCTAGACAGCAAGAGGTCCAAAAGGCAGGCAAGCAGGCAGGAAAAAAGAGAGAACATTGAGAAGCAGAAACATCTAAAATCCACAATAAAGGCGCAACTGGGCTCTAGGGAGCTGCTCCCAGGGCTCCATCCTAACCCCAGGGAGGCTTCCAGCACAGGACGGTCGGTCCAGCAGGCCAAGGCTTCCAGCACAGGACTCTTAGAGGGAGCACGGCAGTTTCAGCTCTGGAGCTGACCCAGCAACATGTATTAAGCAACCATTTGGGCTAAGACCTTTCACATACATATGTTGATTCAAGTCTCAACAATCTATGCACCTGAGTGCTCCGACCCCACTTTACAGATGAGTTAAGTGAGGCTTACAGAAGTGACTGGCTCTGCTATGGCCAGGTGGCAGGGTTCAGAACTCACAGTCAAGGCAGCTTGGCTCTAAGTGCAGGGTTCTTTTCACTGTACAGTAAAGCTGTTTCCAGTTTGTGTATGCTCAGGAAGCAATGGCACCTTTCTGCCAGTCTTAGTAAATGTCACTGGTCATGAACAAGACTAAGCACCAGACGTGCTTAGTCTCAAAGATTTAATCCCCAGTACTGGATTATTACTGGATTATTCAACCACTGCTTTGCCATACTGGCTGAGAAGAACACATTTTCAGTATCACGGGAACACATGAGGTCATTTCAAAATTCCTACCTCAGAGAAAAACCAGCTGGGACACCAGCCTCAGGTCCTGTGCTGTGGGCCTTGATATGACTGTCCCTGAGTAAGGCTCTGCTCAAGAAGCTAGCACAACTTCTCAACATTTCTATGTCAGACCTGACTGGTTTTGATGAAGCACTACCCAGAATCCAGAACTTCCTTCCTCCTTAGCTCTCTGATGGGCAAGTGGATCAACGGGGCAGTGCTCTGGGATATGAAGGAGGGGGGCACACTGGGTAGAGATATTTACCCTGGGCAGAAGGCAGGGTAACTCCTGGGCCCAACCACCTCATCCACTGTGGCTGGGCAGGGAACCTTCCTCAAGGAGTCTTGGCCTATCCTTTGCCAGCTCAGTTTAGCATGGGCAAATCAAAGGGGCATTTTTAGAGGACAATCATGCCTGGCCATTAACCTAAGCACATATTTATTTGAAGGCAAACTCTAGTAATTTTAATTTCAGTTGGGGTTTTTTTTCTTTGTACTAGGGACTGAACCCAGGGGCAATTAACCACTGAACCACATCCCCAGGCCTTTTTTAAGTAAATAAATATGTATACATAAATACTATTCTGTTTTGAGACAGGGTCTCACTAAGTTGCTGAGGGCCTCGCCAAGTTGCTATGGCTGGCTTTGAACTTGTGATCCTCCTGCCTCAGCCTCCTGAGTTGCTGGGATTACAGGCAAGCACACCATGCCTGGCTAATTTCAATTTGTTTTTAAACTCACACATACCCTTCTTTCCCATTTTGGTTTTTATCATAGGAGGTATTTTGTGGAAATTTAGAGAAAGCAAAAAGAGCAGACTGATTGTAAAAGTGACTCAGCAGGGAAGCAGAGAGCTGTTAGAAGGCCAGCTGTAAACCCACATCCTCTCAGTTCACACAAAGGGCTCAACCTAATCGCTAATCAATTATAACTGGAGCTTGCTCCTAATGGAAGAGAATAAAGGTTTAATGACTCTTGTCAAGGCATCTCTGTGACAACAAAGGCCTGATGTCAGCCTGTATGCCAGCTAGCCCCAAGACTAAAGAGCCAGTCAGTGACAAGCACAGAAGCTGAAGAACAAACAGAAACCTACATACACCAAATGCAGGCGGCCCCACCTGATTGCTCTTCACCCAGCAAAAGGGGGATCTGAAAACTGCCAACTGCCGGCCTCAGCAGGAGGAGGCTCAGCGAAGCAGGGAGGGGAGAATTTCTGAGAACTGGACAAGCTCCAGAGGCCTAAATACAATGCACAACTTCATTCCATAAATAGCCCCAAAATGGGCACAGAAAAAGTGTCACTGGGAATCCACTGCAGAGAATCATGGATTTCCCAAACTTTTTTAAGCCCTGGAAGAGCTGAAAAGTATCAGCACAAAAGTCACCTGTGCCTGGGGGAATTTTCTCCTCTGGCTTGGAAAGAACGGGTTCTGGAGTTTTTCTTCATGGGTGAACAGCAGAAGTCAGTCACTGCTCTGACTTGACTCCTCTGGAAAGGGAATTCTTTTCCACAGGCAGTCACTGAATAATTTACATGCCTGTGAGTGACCTTTAGGTCCTGACTTGGGATAAAAGAAGGGAGTGTGCAGTCTGGGGACCGACAACAGACTACAGATTCTGCATGTAGAGCAAGGACTCCACCTGCCTGCTTCCTGCCCCTGTCCACAAGCCCCCAGCACAGGACCTGGCCTGGATGTGCTCCCAATGCCTTGGTGACTGACTAGGTAAGGGCATCTGGAGAGAAAGGGGATGAAGGGCAAACAATTAACTGGATGCCCTATCTCCAAACCCCCACTTTCAAACTCTACTTTTTCTGCCTTATCTTTAGGGTCCCTTTATATCCAGCTGCTATAGGAGTCACCCATGGAGAAGAACACTTGCTTGAAATGAGCACCCCATTTTCTTTTCTAAAAATATTCAAAATTTACCTGCAGACAGATAATAAGGAAGATGAGTCACTCTGTATACACTAATAAAACCAATAAGTTTTAGACTCTAAAATATGGAGGGCAAATGCAGATGGCGGAAGGAGAATAATCAACAATACCAGAATCTCCAGGGTAGGGCATATGCCATTGGAAGTCACCCAAATGTTCCTAAATGGCTATCACCTCCATCCTCTGAAGAAACACTGGAATAAAGTGTGAAAACCATCTCCTCTGTTGTAGGACCCTGGTGCCAGTGGCTAGCACATCACTAGTTTTACATAAGCAGGTTCAGGTCTCTGCTGCAGTTTCTGAAGCAAATGACCTGCTTTCTAAAGACCTCTATACTCTCAAAAGAGTGTGGTGGGTCAGCTGTCCCTTCTCTTTGGAACTTGAGAAATTAATCTGAGACCAGCCAACCTAACATTCTACAATTCTAAGTAAAAAAAGATACCTCAGCCTTAACTCCAAGCCTGGAGAAAGATTCACCCTCTATGGCTTGAGCACCCCAGTACAGGCTCTCTCTACAAGGACACCTGATTCTGTACACAGAGAAGCCCTTTCTTTACAGCGAAATGCCTTGAAATTTCTGTTAACAAGAAGCCAAATTCCAACATATTCATTAAATTTGAAAATCTATGCATCAAGTTGCACCTGCACAGGCAGGGAGGTGCAGCATGTTCTATCAAATACTTCAGAGCAGACCTGAGTGCTGAAGCAGCTTGCTGGGGGAACATCACTGCACCCATTCATCTTTCTTTACAGATCTGGACTTGCACCTGGGGTGGGGTAGGGGAATGGCAATCATCTTGAGTAAGCACAGGGTAAAGGAATCCAGAGGGGTCAGAACTTCCTGCTGACCACAGGCTCAACAGAAGCTGAGTAGCTGGATGGCAACCATCACCTCTGGCAACTAGACACACTGACCATACCTGCCACAGAATTTCAAATGGAACCCAACAGGCACTCTGATAGTGCATCCCCCAGAGGAAGGTGACCAGGAAAGAGGTATGGCATCTGAAGGGCAGCTGACAGAGCTTTGGATGACCAAAGGCACTCAAAGAATGAAAGGCTGGCTCTATGAAAGAAAGTGGCCATCCACTCTGTCATAGTTGCCTCACAATGGCATCGGCTGGTGGCAAAGCAGTTCCCTCTTTTCTGGCAGGTTCCATTGAACACATATGCCAGAGATAAAGGCATTTAACACAACCTGCTTCCTGCATGAAAACAGGAAAAAGGTTCTATCCTGGAAATTAAAAATATCCCAGGCCCAGTTTGGCCTACTTGTATACAGAAGTGAGAGGAGTGACTACTGCTCAGTGAAAGGTGGGCCGACTGCAGCAGAAGCAAGCAAGTCAATGTGTCTACCCTGAGGCAAGCCAGGCTGCAGATCCCTTTCAGAGCTACTTCCAAAAAGTGAGGCACATTAAAGACCCAGCTGCTGCTTGGTAGTGAATGTTTCCTCCCCATAACTACTTCACCTTCATTCAGGAAGTGAGTAAAAGGTATTCTGAAAGAAGCATTTTTAAGAATTCAAGATTTTTCTTAAACACAGATAAGTACTCAGTGAATCCTAAATCTGAAGTCACTGTGTTGAAATATCCTCCACTACCTAATTACAGAGCACATTCCCAAGCTGATGGACTCCTTTGCAAAGCATCTTCAGAGGTCAGGGTTGTATTTAGGTGCTGCACTGTGACCCAGTCTATAATCATATCCTAAGTACAGATGATCTCCTGGTACATCCATCAAACCGACCTTTTGTTTCAGGGTTCCATTTGTTTTCCACGGGGACTTAACCCATGAAATAACTTGCCCTTTCCTGAATTAACTGCTGATGCAAAACAAACTCACTAATGGAATGACTAAAGAATAGGCAGAATTATGCTGACTTGCAACCTCTGTTTCAAAAACTTTCTTGAAAACATTTTCAAAGCTACTTGACACTAAAGAAGGTAGCAGTTGAGAACCTGTACTGCATACTAGAAGATGGATATGATAGTCTTGGAAAACAAGCCATGCTAGAACCGCTGTGGACTTACCTGTTGTTCGCTTTTGTTTTCTGTAGCTGCTCGTCCTGTCTTGCATACCACTCTTCTAGCTCCTTTATTGCTTTTTCTTTCCACTCTGCTTCTTGTTTTCGAGAATTGGCATCTTTGGCAAAACACAGAATATTAAAGTTGGAGAAGACCACAAAACATCTATTCTTATTCAGACTGCAGACTAAGCTCATGGAAGAGCCAGGACAAAGCTATGAAAGAGACCCCAATGGAGAAAATCGCAGGAGTCTGGGTTTGGGATCAAATATCAACAGTTAACCAGAATGTTCTAGAGATAGTAAGAAAATGCACCCTTTGTGGGTTAGACTGGATTTGCAAACATGAAGTTTCTTAGAACTAAACCTGTCTCTAAGACATTTAGCTAAAGAGACATATTAGCACAGTGGGAGATGAATACATGTCACAGTTACTGGTACAGGCGACACTTGAAGCTACTGATTCTTCACTATAAACATGTTCTTAAGGACATCCTCTTTGGCAGATTATTTTACACATACCTCACTTAATTTTTACAATTCCAAGAAGTTGGTTTTGTTTTTTATTTTTTTGTGGTGCTTGAGACTGAATACATGGATATACTGAGCTATCTCCCCAATTCTTTTTAAAATTTGAGATTTGTGTGTGATAGTAGTGATCGAACCCAGTGTCTTACACATGCTAGGCAAGAGCTCCACCACTGTGCTAAATTGTTCTCTAGCCTTTGCAAATTTATGAAGTGCCACTGGCAGTAAGAATTCAGAATTCCTCAATGCTCAGCATGAATGGGATAAAGACCTAAGCCTGAAAGCACTCTCTTTGAGTCTGGGAGGGAGAACAGGGAGGAAAGAATAAAGAGTCTCTTTAGAGAGCAAGGCACAAGGGACCTTCTTCTCTAGCCACCACTCATTATTGTTCACAGAAAAATTATTTGAGAATGCAGCCAGTGCTAAGCTGAAAACCACTGACACTAGCTATTATTAGCACCTTGTGCTTTCTCACAGTGCTTACGGGGAAAAAGGTGAAAATGATGAAACACCTTATTTATGGACAAATTCAGTTCAACTGCAAGAGAAGGCCAAATGTCTGACAGTCTTCAAGACGGCATCTTGTGTTAAGAAAACTCTTATGAATGGCACGATGGCACATCTCTGTAATTTCAGCTACTTGGGAGGCTGAGGCAGGAGAATCACAATTTCAAGGCCAGTGTAGGCAACAAAGCAAGACTCTGTCTCAAAATTTATTAAATTAAAAAAAAAAGGAGTGGGGGAGGTGGCTAGAGATGTAACTCAGTGTTAGAATACCCTTGGATTTAATCCCTCAATCAAAAAATAAAAATAAAAAAATAAAAGTCTTCTAGAGCATTCCCAAGGTACCCAATTTGATTATTTTAAAAGAAAATGAAAATTTCCATGACCAAAGTATACTTTCTATGGAGAAGATAAACACTGTTAAACTTTAGAGAAATAGAAAAGATAAAGCTGGTTCTGTAACTTCAGGAGTACTAATAAAAGTTAAGTCTTTTGTCTAGCCAAAGGATACATGAAAAACAAGCAAAGACCAAGGCTGATAGTACCTGAAGACCTATTTTCATCTTCCAAAAGCTACACTATCCAATACAGTAGCCACCAGGCATACATACTATTAATATTTAAAGCTGAATAAAGTTATAAAATTCAGTTTTCTCAGTCACAAATTAACTACATTTCTAGTAATTAATGGCTACATGTGATCAGAAGCTATCATATTAGATAGATACCAAATAATTCCACCAAAGAATTACTACAAGTGCTGTTATACAGGCTCAAACCTAAATGTGTCTTTGTTCTGAAAGTCATACAAATTAAAGATAGAAGATTTGACAATAATTGGCTATGTTATGTGGGTCAAGTCCTTTCCTACTTCCAGGTATCAGTTCTCTACCTGAAAAATAAGGAGTTATGTTTTTACTGGGTCATTGATTTTTATTTAGAGGGAAGGCAGGGTGTAGTAGGGATTTAACCCAGAGGCATTTTGGCATTTTACCACTGAGACCTTTTAAATTTTAAAATTTTGATACAGGGTCTAAGTTGCTGAAGCTGGCCTCAAACTAGCAATCCTCCTATCTTAGCCTCCTAAATTGCTGGGATTACAGGCATGCACCTCTGGTTCTTAAGGAATACTACTACTGACACTGTGTTTACATAGGAAAATGCTTGTTTTTAGGAAACATAAAATGAAATATTCAGACATGAAGTAAGTTTGTATATTAAAGCAGATCAGCCAATAAAAAGTATGTATCTGTATAAAATACATAAATATATGTTTCATTTATAAACATGAGAAAAGAAAAAATAGTCTAGGGAGTTGTACATGTGTTCATTTTCCTCTTTCAACTATTCTGCGTTTGAAATTTTAGTAAGCTGGAAAAAGAATATGCCATGGATTATATCCTCACACCCTGCCTCACCTCTCCAACCCACCACACATTGACAAGAGATCTTTCTTGATCTTGAACCAAGAGATACTGACTCTCCATATACACAGCACTTAACCAGAGGCCAGGCTGGCTGGTGCTGATCCTGGGCTTGGCCTGCCATAGAACATGGCTCTATGGGTCCTCACACATGCCAGGTTAAGCATCCTACTGCTGAGTCACTGCTCCAGTCTCTTTGCAATTTCTTAACTGTGTTTCAAATACTTATTTTCCACTTTCTTCACCAATAAACCTGTACAAACATATCTTACAGGGATATTAGGTTAAGAAAAATAAATTGTGCATGCTTTCTTACACATCTCACATTCTCTTTGTGAACATTACCATAAACTGAACCTTCAAATGATAAACGGACTATGAATGTCTTTCACATGGATATAATACCATTATCAAGTTTATTTTCATAAGTACCTGCTCAAACTACACTTGGAGACCTGTCACACATACCTTCTTTCATAGATAATGACAAAGACTCTGAAGGGTTTGAGTAATCAGGTGCCCAAAGCAGGTAAGGTAAGACTGAGTTTTGAACCCAGTCTTTCATGGAAAGTCCAGGGCTCTTTCTACACACCACAGTGCCCTTTCTGGAAGACTTTCACACTCTGCACACAACAGGATTAAGCATCTCCATGTCAGTAGTGATCTTCAAGTTGAGAAAGATCTCCCCAAAGATCAAACAAATGAGTTTGGTTCAATCCCCACTCAGAAAACACAAACACAAACGCAAACAAAAACAACAACCAAGGGGCTGGAGTGGTGGCTTGGTGGTTACGGTGCTTGCCTGGCATGCACAAGTATGCAGGTTTGAACCCCAGTACCACATACACAATGAAGTCTTGGAGCAACAAAAGCCACGTGCCACATGAAAAACTAAATAAAAGATTGTACATATAAAAAAAACCAAAAAACAGAAAAACCCAACAACAACCAAACACATCAGACAAGGACATTATGGCTAATTCAAGATAAAGGTAGAGTCCAGGTCAAAATGGACGCTCAAAGACGGGTTCCTTACCAAGAGCTTCCAAGCGTTCCATTTGCTCTTCTCTCCATTTACGGATACTTTCAGGCTCTGACTGCAATCGATCCACTTGTGAAATAGCTGCATAACTGTCTGTCGGACCATTACTCTCCTTAACACAAAACACAATTATGCTCTATCAGCACCAAAACTCCTTCCTGAAACGTGCTTCATAAAAATTAGAACGTCTGGTGACTGCTATAAAATGTTAAAGAATTATCTTAAAACCAACAACTTTACATGCTGATAGGTTTCAACATCACTGAACTGGATTCTTACAATCTTATGAGGGGGAGCATGGTAGTTATCTTAGGGTGATAGGAAGGAAAGTTGGGGGTCGGTGGGTAACAGATGCCCATTTGTTTCATCGCTCAACACATATTATGGTAAGTACTCAGTAAAGCAAGGATTAGAGCCTATGAATTCTAAATGCCATTATGACATTCAGGAAAAAAGGTCACTTAATACCATCTAATTAAAATATAGTAAATTCTAGGAAAGAGTCCAAAAGAAGGTGAGTTACTATAGTCACATCAGGGAAAGGATAAAAAGACAGGCAAATATGAGTCACTGGGTAGGTGGGTGAGGTGGCTCTCATTTTTCCATCCTACCTGTACTGGGGATTAAACCCAGAAGTCCTCTTAATACTGAGCTATATCCCCAACCCTTTTAAAGACAGAGTCTTGCTAAATTGCTGAGGATGACTTTGGAATTTGCAGTCCTTTTGCCTCAGCTGCCCAAGGCTGGGATTACAGGTATGCACCACCATGCCCTGCGGTGATGGCTCTCCTTTATAGTGGGTAAGATTTGCAAGCTAATAGATAAATGGATAAAGATTCAAATAGTCATTAAGAAATGGGAATATTATCCTCTAAATCTTACCAGACTATACACAAAGATGGAAAGAGAATTATTAAAAGTATCAGTAACTCAAGTATCACAGTGCTTAACATAGAGCATGCCACACAGTGTTTAAACCAGTCATTTTCTTCATCATGAAGGGTGATACTACTAAGGGCATGTCAGTAACATTTTTTTTTTTAAACCAGGAACTTTTTCTCCAGTACCCAGGGGTGGTTAGCCACTGAGCCATATCTCCCAACCTTTTTCTTTTGAGATAGGGTTTAATAAGTTGCTTAAGGCCTTGCCAAGATGCTGAGGTGAGGCTGCCTTTGAACTAGTGATCCTCCTGCCTCAGCCTCCCAAGCCACTGTGATTACAGCTGTGTACTACCACACCTGGTTCAGGTCAATAACATCTTAAAAGAGTGCTCTTCTTGGGTCTGGAGCGGTGACTCAGCGGTTTCAGCACTTGCCTGACATGAGTGAGGATGCGGGTTCAAACCCCAGCACCATGTACACAACAAAGTGCCAGGGCAATGAAAGTCACATGAAAAACTAAATAAAATTGATTCTCTCTCTACTGTCCCTCCTTGTTAAAAAAAAAAAAAAAATTGGGGGCTGGAGCAGTGGCTCAGCGGTTCTGTTGTTTGCCTGGCATGTACGATTATAAACCCCAGCACCATGTACACAACGAAGTCTGAGAGCAGCAAAAGCCACATAAAAAACTAAAATAAAATTGACTCTCTCCTTCTTTCTGTCCCTCTCTAAAAATTTTTTTTCATTAATTAAAAAAATTAAATTAAAAAGAGAGCTCTTCTTATCAATGCCACATTTTAAGTCCTTCCAAGTTGGTAGACAATATACCAGTTACTAATATATCCAGGAAAGTCAAAAGCCTGGGATCTTTTTCTAGATCAGTCAATTCAAATTACAAGAAAGGGAGACTCTTGAGCATTATCATTCAACATAATCAAAGTACTCTGTACCTGATAGTATTCGCCATTCATCACTCCATCAACAGCATCTGTAAGACACGAGATTTCAGTCTGTCAACCAGGATTGGCCAAATGTTGGGCCAAAGGATGATGCAGCTGAACACAGTATAATAAACTGTAGGACTCTGGGCTACCAAATGCAATTCCTCTGGTAAGTTATTAGATTATAACAACATTCTATTTAATGAAACCAAGATGCACTTATAAGACACGAGATTTCAGTCTGTCAACCAGGATTGGCCAAATGTTGGGCCAAAGGATGATGCAGCTGAACACAGTATAATAAACTGTAGGACTATGGGCTACCAAATGCAATTCCTCTGGT